>MNCI01010595.1:530135-545395 GCA_015680685.1 Gnetum montanum | reverse complement strand
TTAGACTTAGATCTTAGTTAGAGTTAGTTTAGTTTTCTCAACCCTTCTCCTGGTAGCATAGAAGATAAGCCAAAAATACCAAAAAAATCACATACCTCAGACTTGCTTAACCATACACCGTGACACTTACAAGCAAGCCTGGGAAGACAACGAACGATTAACCCCAAGTGTTTCTTGTGGCATTAAGGCATTTAGTCTACGGAGTTCGACCGGATCGTGCGTGTACGCTCGTATTCGTATGGTTGAGTGTAGGGGTACCTCGCCACTCATCACTTAATATTGTTTTTTTAATTATTTAATGCTTTCTTTAGTTAAAAATTTTCATTTATTATTATTTACTATTTTTTTCATTAACCAGAATGCATACACCTTAATTATGAGTGTTTAAGTGGAAATACTTGATCACCTAGAGGTGTATTGTTTGGCACAACCAGTGACATACACTTGGTAAACCCAAAAGTAGCTCCACAAAGTCCAAGACATGTATGGATGGTTAAGGGTGGATACCATTGCCATAGGCTAATTTAGGCTTTATTTTTCATTGTTCATTAGTTAATCAATTTATCTTTTATCATCACCAGGAGTAGCATAAAATTAGGAAACATCATATGCCTCACTTTGGACTAAATCATACATGACAAAGCTACCACTAGTCCAAGTGGGAAGATAGTGAGCTATGATCAAAGCATAATGATCTAGATGCTACAACTAGTTCCATTCATAGAATTTGACTGAATCATCTACGAACACTTGTGATTCATATGGTTGAGTGTAGGGTACCTCGCTACTCATCATTGGAACTGTTGCTAGGGATGGTGCTAGTTATCTAGATTAGTTATATTATACAAGATCATTCTAAAAGGTCTTAATGGTATATCTTTTAGAGACTATTAAATGAAACACACCATAAGCCAATAACAATGTCTCTCCCACATGGAAAAGACAATGCACGGTATAGCGAACACATTCATTGGAGAACTAATGAGATATACAATGAAGAAGATTGGAGTGATCAAACTTATGTAGGGGTTTCTTATGATCAAGACCACCCTGACGACACTCAAAGATTACATTAACCTAACCCAAACAATCTTATAGGAGATGAAATAGGTCCTAGACTAGGGAGGGCCTCAAGGCCTAATATCTCCTCAAAACTAAGAAATGATATATCACGAGACCCCGAGGAACACTATAGAAGCCATGGAAATTCTTTTAGTACCTCATCTTCCTCTTTTCCTTCAATGTCTAGTTCTAACGAAGATGAACATAGGTATAGAGATAGAGTTCCATTAAATGATTAGACTAAAAACCAAAATCGAACTAATGAAAAAAGTCAAAAGAGTCTCCATGAACTTAGAAATTTCCCTAATGATTTGTTTTATGATGATGAACCCTTGATGACCACTAAGAACCTAATGCATATCACAGAGGTTGTTAAGATATATTATAGGAATTGTAAAAGAAGTCATTTACCCAAGCTTAACATGAACAATATTCCTAAATTTGTAGGAGGCTATGATACGGATCCGCAAAAACATTTACAAGCCTTCCAACATGCTTGTGCCTTCTATAACATTGAAAGTGGATGAAAAAATGTTAAGTTCTTTCCTAGGATACTAATTGATAAATCCAAAGTATGGTATAGATCGTTGAGACCAATTTCAATTCACTAATGGTCTACAATGTTGGAACTTTTTAACAAAAGATACCAAACCTATAAAAGAGTGTCCAACTTGAGGAGACAAATCCAAGAGTGGAAATAAGAACAACATGAACCCTTGGACATGGGCTTAGATAGATATTATGCCTTACTGAATCAATGCCCAGGCCATGGTTTCTTTGAGGGAGAGCAACTTTACCACATTGTAGATAAGTTTTGTAGTGAAACAAGCTTGACCCTTGGGATGTATGCCCTAGGGGAACTATATGAGCTCCAAGCCCATCAAGTTAAAGAGATAATAGAGTGTATGACAAAAGAAGAAGGAGGAATGTGTAAATTGGAGAATTTCAAAAAAAAAATCAATGGGACCCAACTCTTCAATCAAAGAAGGTCCAAATATATGGTAAGGGAAATGAAACCACCTTTGATTGGGTGACTTTGCAATAAACTTTGCTAATAGAGGAGTCTATTGATGATTTAGAAGAAAAATTCACTAGGATGTCTAAATGTTTAAATGACAATGTAAAAAATCTTGTTGAAATGGTCATGGAGAAGATCATGCAACACAAGCTAGATGATCACAATCAACAAAGGACGTAGAACCAAGAAATAGTTAGGAACAAGTTTCGATAGGCGAGAAAAGTGGCTGATGAAAGTAAGGCTAAAGACTCCACCACAGATGAAGATGATGGATTTGACCTATGCATATATGACCACCTAATGGGTCAATGCCCCATATTTTTGTATCTATAGGAGTATTGGGTACATGCCTTAAATCCAAAGTTTGTGCAAAAGCCCATGCCTAGGAGACTTCCTCTTCCACAAGATAATTTTAGATAGTCCCACAACCGATAATACCATCCTAGGGGGACTTACCACTAGCCTCAACATAATCATCAACCATAGTGGCAACAACCATATTCGTGGGGGAGGCCACCACCAAATCAACCATACCCATTGAAAATTCATGACTATTATGTTCAACATCCTATTTCTCCAACTAGTTTGGGATTCTCCACTTCAAATTTCCACGATCACTCTCCTGAGTACCATCAATACATGAAATCCCCTAAAGGATCACCACCTCGCACTTCTTACCATCCAACTCACCCTCGATATTCTCATAATCCAACTTCTCATATGTCACCACCAAGGACACAAGAAGGGTTATCATCCCAATATTGACAAACAAGTGCCACTTGTGCTGCAAATATGCAAAGACACACTGACACCAGTGGATCCCAACCATAATGTTGAAAGCTTTATTTCTAGAGAAAGGGCTGTAAGCTGAAGAAACCCATGCGTGAACCTACTACATCATCTGAGTTAGCATAGGGCCAACATGGTGCACCACCTTCCTCATCTACACCAATGTCCTCTGACCATACACAAGGATCACCATCTATTTGTACTCCAATCCCACATCTAATCAATGAATCTACAAATGTGGGGAGACAAACGAATCCATGCATAGCATCTCAGNTACAAATGTGGGGAGACAAACGAATCCATGCATAGCATCTCATGCTTAAGGGTGCAATCATGGACTAGTCATCCATAATGTTAACACAACTCATATCTTGGCCCACCCTAAATATAACAATCAAGTGTGTGACCAACAATTCTTTTACCCAACCACCACACCTCCAATAGATACCTAGTGGCTGGGGCATGAATGGGTCCCAACATTTCATACATGCATGAATCCTTTTCATCCACTTATTAATCCTAGCCATGACCAAATGTTTAGTTGTGGGGGTTATCCCCCATCCTAATATTCAACATTTTTAACTACTTTTTATCTTTTTGTTTTACACTTTTTTATCATTTTTTTATTCTTTCTACTTTTTCTATTTTTTTTTTGTTGTTATTTTAATTTTCCTTGTATGTAATCTCGCTACTGATCATGTTGCCCATTGAGGTGAGGTTTTTTCTCTATGTTTTTGAATCATAAGGGATTTATTATTCAAACATTGTGACCACAACATCCATTCACCCATTCCATTAATAAGAGGTTCTTGCTTTGGTCATAATGGTAATCTCTTCCATCATCCAAACTCTAAATAACTTCATAGCCATTGTGTCTGGATGGAAGAGTGCAAAACTAAGATAGAACGTAAAGGATGTGACATCAAGGGGATTTGTGGATTCTCTTTGGATACTTCTATATGTTCTATCTTGTTGATGAGGTTGTAACCATATCCTTGTAGATCTAACAAAAAATGGAAGTAAGAGAAACTTTAATTGGCATTGAATAAACTTTTGTGGGTCCCACTAGAAAGACATGCACCCATGCCTAAAGGTTGGTGACTTATCAGAAACATAAAAAAAAAAAGAAAAAGAAAAAAAAATAAAAAATAATAAGTGTGCAATAATAACACTCCTTCCTTGGACAAAATGCCAAGTGATGTTACTCCTTGCAACTTTGATAGTCTTCTGGTTGTTTGTTGATGGGATGAAACAATGTGGTGTCACTAAATGTGATATGGACTTGGTTTGAATCTTGGAAGGAAGGACACATGGTTATCTAACCATTAATAACACACAAGGTTTTATTATGACCATGGTACGACACATCATGTCCCGATTTCTATGATCCTTCTTTGTTCCATTCCATCTTGTTGTCCATATGTTCATAACTTGTGGTTTTTTGTAACATAGAGTAATTATCTCAATTTGGTGGTTTTAACATGTGTGTTTTGTTTCATAGGTATGCATTGCATTCAACTCCTCTAGTGCCTATGGACATTTTAGGTATGGTTACACAAGGGCATCATAGGCTAGAGCTTGCTTTGGGGAGGATCCACTTGTGTAACTTTTGTGATTTGTACTTGTTTAACATGACCACATCATTTTCACTTTCCATGTAGTTTAATTGTTATATTTTATTGTTTCCCTTATCATGAACATAATCTGTCCCCATAATCAATCTTTCAACACCTTTTTCTTGCTCATTCTTGTTCTTTTACTATTGATGACTTCACCTAATCCTACTTTTGGTGCCTCGAACTAATTTTTCCACTTACCCAAACTGCAAAATTTAACTTTCCACTTGTGTTGAGTTTTTAAAATTTGCTATCACCTAGAAGGTATTTTAAGGTAAGAATGTTAAAAACCTTATGACTTATAATGTAGTGCTAGACATCCAATTTTTGTAACCCTTGGGCCTATAACCATTATTTTAAGCCACATAGAATGAAAAGGAACTAGTTACGATGGGTCATAGAAGAGATAGATGCTTTTTGGGTGATTTTTCTTGCAAAGTTTCCTAACCCTGCAATCATATGCATAAGGAGCTTAATGAATAAGGTTATGAGTAAGGTATGAATGGATTAAGGATAATAAACATAAACATAGTAACACCTAGTTTTTGTTTGATTGCAGATGGCCCCAAAAAGAGGTGTTCAAGGTGAACCATCACAGAGAGCCACCAAGAATCCATGTGGTGGCCATGTACAACAAAGGGAACAAGTAGAACATGCTAAACAGGAGGCCCAATCTTTCAATATTCATCAAGAGGCCCATGTTGCTAGGCAATCAACCTAAGGTGAGGTGGTAGAAGTATCGAATCCCAAATAGGGACAACGTATTCATGAAATTTTCTTTCCAAGTGGTGCAAACGCAACTCAAAGCATCCCCATTGTGGCTGATCCTATCTAACAGTGGTGAATGGTACCTGGGGGAAGTCTATCAATTCTGGTACAATAAGGATGAAGGTATCACTATGAATATCTATGGGGTGAATGGCTCTTACATAGTTAAAGATATAACTACAAATGTCAACCTACCCAATGAAGGAGCCAAAGTTGCTCACCTGCTGAAATGGACGTATGGCAAAGAAGATAACTCATATCATGAGATGATCTTGGAAGAGAGAACTTACTTCAAGATTGGAACATACCACCTATTCCACACCAAAGGGCTCAATTTCATTTCCACTTATGCCACTAGAGAAAGCGCCATTCTAATGGAAAAATTTTTAGTTAAGCTTCCTCAATACTATTTCATAGAAATCTAGTGGTGGTTTGAAGAAAAAAAATCAAGGAGATCAACACTTCCGTTTCCCTATCTAATTAAAAATTTGTGCAAGCATGTGAAAATATTAGGATATACCAATGATATCCTTCAAAAGGCTTAGCATGCTTCCTTTGTAGAGATCCTCAAAACTAAAGCACCAAGAAAAGATTCTGGTGAGGAGTAAGAAGCTAAAAAGGAGGCAAAACTAATAACGAAAACACAAAAAGAGCCAAAGTGGCACCTGCAAGCACAAGCTTCATCACCTCCATTGTAAGATTATAGATCATCGATGAGCCACCTACAAAGAATCATTGTGACTGTCAGTTGGGGGAAGTAGGGATGAGGCTAATCTCTTTGAAGCTATGGACAACGTTGTATGATCCATCATATTAGCCAATCCAACAAGGGGGGAGATCTTGATTTAGTTAGGAGGAGAGGGATCTCAATGGTTATGCTAGATCTTTGGGAATGTTGCATCCTTTCAAGTCGCTTTGGAGACTAGAGAAGGAACCACAATTGTGGTGCTACAACATCAGGATGTAGTAGGCACAATAGAGGTGATCATTGACCACATCAAGAAATCATTTAATGTTCCTATTATGCCTTCGATTGATCTGAAAGGGACAAGAGATGCACAAATGCTAGTCAGGACCTCAATGACTCCTGCAGTGCATGAGGATGTACTTAATTATTTGTTGTAGATAAATCAAGTAATGACCACTCTATTTGACATCCTCAACAATGTCACTGCAGCACAATTGGACCTCATCACTACAAAAGAGAAGTTGGTCATGGCTGAGGTCAAGGTAGAGCATGTAGAAGCTGAGGTGTAAAGATTGCAAGAAGATCTAACTGCCTTACACACTAAACAATGGGACCTTGTTCATTTCATCACATCAGACCAACTGGAGTAGTTTTGAATGGAGGAGCTTACTAAGCTAGAAAAGGAGAGAGTAGTTATAGAGCAAGAAAAGAAGATGGTATTTTGAAATGCCTCCACTATAGATGCATGAACTTATGTGCATAAGAAGGCATTGACTACCATTCAAGAAGAAAATAATTAGCTCACTAAAGAGAATGCCTGGTTGACCATAGTGAAAAAGCAAAAGAACATATTGGAAGAGAATGTCCACTAGATGAGAGAACAACTGGTGAGGGTTAACCAGGATATGAGTTGATTGGCCTAAGAAAATAGAACCCTCTTTGTGGATGAGGTATGTGCTACTTGACAAAAGACAACAATGAGATTAGCACATGGCCTAATGAGATGAAGAAACATGAAAAGTTAAAAGAACACTTTTGGAACCAAGTTGACATGTACAAGGAAATCAAGATGGCTAAGGCCCACATTGACTCCCTGGCAGCACAAAATTCTGAATGGTAGGCCATTTTGGATAGTTATGCCATGGTCCACCAAGTAGAAGTTAAAAATAAGGACCTACAAATAGAATATTTGAAAGAATACATGGTGTTGGATAACCTTAGATATGAAAACCTTGCCATGTTAATAGCAAGCCATCCTAGAAATGAGTTGGAGAAGCAAGTGGTGACCACCTATGTGCTTTATGAAAAAGAGTTTGTGGATCGAAAAGATGCATTGCAAAATTTACAAGTGACAAAATTAGAATTATAGGTCATCAAAGCTAGTTACCAAGGATAGAAATATGTAGCCTTGAGCCTAGCTCAAAGATTGATAGACTATCATGAGCTAAAGGATAAAGCTAAGACCTTCAAGGAAGAACAATGATAATTCGCAGCTTGGTACATCAAGGCAAATCAGATGTTTCCACAACTATCATGTCCTTGGGATGTACCAGCACCAACACACATTGGCATAGCAGCCTAGATGATGCATGACCCAAGGACAAAGGAGGAAAAATTATAGGCCTTGCTCAACCGTTACAAATTCTAGCAGCTTGGTGACAAAGGAAAGAAACCAAGGGAAGAGCCACCACCTCTAGGCACTATGTGAGCTTCCCAGTCTTGTTTTTTCTTGTCTTGTATTGTAATAATGTGTTCCATTTTTGTACTGCACTACTGAAGCATGCAAGGAGTCAATTATTTTGTCCATTACTGGAGTTAGTCAATAATTCCATACCTACCCAATATTTTGTAAAGGACTTATTCCTCATCTTTCTTTAACTTGAGGATGAGTTTTCATTCAGTTATGGGGGTATGATGAGATGTAATTTGATGGGCCTTGACATAAGATATGTGACATTAGAATGTTCTAATGTCGTGTACCTAACATCGGGGCTACTAAGCGATGTCGAATACCCAACGTCGCCTCATTTAGACCTTGCCTATAAATATTGCACTTAGGCTTTCGGATGAGATAGTCTTTGGTTGAGAGTTTTTGCACATCTTAGAATAGTTAGTTTTTAGTTTCTTTTCCTTTAAGTCTATTATTCCCAGTGCATGCCCACAGTGTGATGTTTGTAATCGTATGATACCTTTGTTCGAGGGTAATGTACTTGGACACGTTACATGACTGGTAATAAAGATCGAGATTACTTCCATCATTGTAGCATCCACTTAGCTTAATATTTTTTTTAATTATTTAATTAATTTTTAATTAAACATTTCCATTTATTGTTATTTAATATTTTTTTCATTAAGAAAAATGTGTACGCCTTAATCACAAGCGTTTAAGTGTAAATACTTGGTCACCTAGAGGTATATCGTTTGGCACAACTAGTAACATACACTTGGTAAACCCAAAAGTAGCTCCACGAAGTCCAAGACATGTATGAATGGTTAAGAGTAGATACCACTACCATAGGCTAATTTAGGATTTATTTTTCATTGTTCATTAATTAATTAATTTATCTCTTTTTATCACCAGGAATAGCATAAAATTAGAATACATCATATGCCTCACTTTGGACTAAACCATACGTGACAGAGATACCACTAGTCCAAGTGGGAAGATAGCAAACTATGATCAAAGCATAATGATCTAGATGCCACAACTAGCTCCATCCATGGAATTTGACCAGATCATATGTGAACACTTGTGATTCATATGGTCGAGTGTAGGGGTACCTCACCACTCATCAAAAATGAATGTGGAAGGAAGGCACTTCCCTTCCCATGCCTCAACAAGAAACTTTTTCAGAGGAGAGGAATAGTTCATTACATTAATGATGTTGTCAAGTATGTTCTAGCCACCAATTGGGTAGAAATGATGGAAGAAAAGATGCTAGAAATGACTATCCAAGAAGAGGAGAAATGACCACCACCTCCACCTACCACTCAAACAACTATGCTAGACATCATTGCAACTACCTAATGGTTGTGCAAATACCAGAAATGGCTCTTGAGTGAACAAGAGCAATGAGAAAGCATGAGTGGAAAGGATCCATCCCTATACAAATTAGCAATGAGTCATCTAAATGAGGTGGCCCAAACAATTGGTTTGATGGATACAGGTGGATCTATTCTCTCAGCCCAAAGAACACAATTACTTGTGAGGTTGAATTCGAGTGCCAGAGAGGTTATAGTATCTCTTGCAAAATAACAACCACTCCTAGAAATATTTGGAAATGTTGTGACCTTCTTAATGCACTTATAGGAGGGTGAAGGGGCAATTGTATTGGTGATGTAGCACTAAGGCTAGAAGGCTGTAGCAGAAGTGGTCATTGATCATATTGCCAAAATGCTCAATGCACTTGTGACATTTGCACCAAACTTCACTACACTCAAAGATGTCTAGATGTCCACAGGGATCACAAGTAGTAGAATAAATGTAGCATAACACAAAGATTTGCTAGACCGACTACTGGGAACTAGGAAATTACTTCTAGATGTATTTAACTTTCTGAATAATATTATTGCAACCCAGTCGAAGTTGTTAGAGGCAAGGGGCAAGAATATCATCTTAGAGGTAACTGGAAATAGACAAGAAATTGAATGAATGCTTAGCTATGGGAGTTGGCAAATTAAGAGCCCATATTTTTGATCCTGCATTCCTCAACTTGGCACTAACAAGAGATGAAGCTATGGAATAAATTCACACTACATTGAAAGAGGTTGAGGGTGCAATGGAGATAGTGATGTTCTACTAATACTTCGCATTGGGCCACATAGCACAAGATTCAGAAGGCCTTAGATTAGACCTGCCAAGAGAACATATAGTTGACCGCAGAGAACCATTTCCTATGGAATGTTGATGAGCAAAAACAAAAATTAACAGATTTTATCCATCAATAGTAGGAGTAACTAGCCAAAGCTAACATAGAATTGAGGAGATTGGTAGTAGAAAATAGAAATCTCTCAATGGAGGAGGTTCATGCCTTTCACATGAAGGAGATGTTTCCAATAATGCCCTGTCCATGAGGTATCTCCATTCTAGCTCACATTGATGATGCTGCATTGACTATGAGTGATCCTTGGAGTAAGAAGGAGAAGATAAAGGCATTATTATATTCTTTTCACCTTTTTCTAGAGGTTGCAGCTATAGCAGGATAGCCATAGTAGCCTCTACTACCACAAGTGTCTGAAGCTAGTGAAGGTCCTTTAGAACCTTAGGAGCCTCCACTACCTGGGATTTTTTGATCTTCTCCATCATGTTCATGCCATTAGAGGATGTTCTATCCAATTTTCATGTAGTTATGTAATGGTGTTCAATTTTGTGTCATGAACACCACCATTTTTTGTAATTTGTTGTTTCATACACTTGGGCACTCAATTTTGTCAAGTTAGTTTATTTTGTTAAGAGTTAGTCAATAATCCCATACCTTTTCAATTTTGTAAGGGAACTTGAGAATGAGTTTTCATTTAGTCATGGGGGTATGATGAGTGTCAACTCATCATGTTGATGGGCCCTTGTTGATATGGCCTCATCAACAGGGGCCCATTTAATTTGTATCATTGTAAATTAGCAACTTTGTAAACATTAGGATCAATAACATTTGTGACTTGGTATGGGCTTGACCACATAGGAGAAAACTTATTTTGGGGACCTATTTTACTAGATGCTTTATCTCTCTTTAGGACTAGATCACCTACTTTAAAGACTTTAGTTGTATATTTCTTTCAAACCATCTTTTAACATTTTGTTAATGATTAAATAAGCTTTCTACCACTTTGACCTTTTTAAGTTCTAAGTTCCACATGTCATAGGTGCATGAAATTAAATGTTCATCAGTTGGTAAATAATCTAAGAAAAATGGATATGTTGAAATTTGCAAACTTATTAGTAAAATTGGTTCTTGTCCATATACGAAATTATATGGTGTAGTTTTGACTAACAAATTCTATCAACACATGATATCCATTTTAACTATTCATGCCATTTACATGGATTTTGGGTTCTCTTTTTCTTAATTCCATCTAATATAATTTTATTGGATGACTTCACTAAATCATTTTCTTATGGATAATACTCTGCGACAACTTTTATAATAATATTATGTTCTTTAGCCCAATTTGCAAACTCTATGGATATGAAGGTTTTATCAATGACTAAAGCATAAGGGTATCCATATCTAGAAATTATATCATTTTCTAAAAACCAAATAACTTCACAAGATGTTGTAGTTTTAGTCTTTTTCACTTCTAGCCAACATGTGTAATAATTAGTAGTTGTTAAGATAAACTTATGTTGAGCTATTGATAATCAGTTAATCACTCCTGTAAAATCTAAAGTCAATTATGTAAAGGATCTGGTTTTTATTATAGGTTGTCAAGGATTTGAGCTTTTGGAATTTTTCCCTTAAACATTTGACGTTGTACATAAGTCTTAACTAGGTTGTAGGCATCATTAATTATAGTAGGTCAATAGTAATCTACTCTAGTAATTTTATGTACTAACAAGCGATATCCTATATATCCTTCCTCATGTAGTTGCTTTAAAGTATCATTAACTTGTTCTCGGTTTAAACACTTAAGGTATGTTCCTTAGAAATTTTTCCTAAATAACTCGCCATTGATTAAAGTCAACTTAGAACATTTAGATAATAAAATATTTCTTTTATATCTAGGAATGTTTGAAGGAAAATGATGAAAGGTTAAGTAAAACTTAATATCTCCATACCATGGATCATGTAATCGGTCAGGAGAAAATGAGATATCATTCTTCTCATCAATAGATAATATGTGAAGTGGTATTGATTCTTGATCTTTAGGTGCTTCATGTCTTTCCAAAGTTGAGGCTTTAGCCATAAGCTTGACAAGATTAGTTTCTCTAACTATCCTGGCTAATTTTAATTGAATATCAAACTCATGTAATTTCATAATCCATTTAGCACATTTTTCACTGGGCTCTTGTACTTTGGCCAATGTAATGGTGGCTGAATTAGGAACAATAACAAGAACTGTCAACTTTAACAAATAGTAGCGAAATTTCTTTAGATTTTTAATCATAGCATACAATTGTTGTGCTATAGATGAATAGTTTACTTCCATATCTTTCAAAGGTGTGGACATGAAAGCTATAGGTCTTTCACCTTGATTAACGATATGTTGGGTTAAGATAGCAGTGGAAATAACATCACTAGAAAAAGTATATAAAAGAAAATCATTTTCATATGAAGGAGAAGATAAAATAGGAGCATATATAATGGCTTCTTTCATAGCATGAAAAACATTTTTTCTTTCTTCTCTCCAATGCATATTACTATCTTTCTTAAGCATCTTATTTAATGGTCTAACTAATTTGGCATAAATAGGGATAAATCGTCTAATAAAACTAATTTCACCAAAGAAATCCCTTAAATCAATCTTAGAAAAAGAATAAGGTACTTCTAAAATAGCATTTATTCCCTCAAGATCAATCATAATACCTTCTTTAGTCACTATATGACCAAGACATTCACCACTTTGAACACTGAAAATAGACTTCTTGGCATTCAAAGTGATACCAAATCATCTACATCTTATGAAAATATTTCAAAGGTCTATAAGGTGTGTACCCTAATCTTTAGTGAAATTAGTTAAATCATTGAGATAAATAATAATGCATTTCTTAATCAATCCTTTAAAAGTTTTATCCATAGCACTTTTAAAGGTAGAACTAGCTTTTATAAGACCAAAAGGCATCTTAGCAAATTAAAAAGGTCTTCATTTTGTTGTAAAGGTAGTCTTATATTGGTCCTTCTTACTAAAATTTGATTATATCCTAAATATCCATCTAAAAAGAAATACATGTGTGCACCATTCATAATTTGCAAAAGCTCTTCCTTAAGAGGAAGTAGGTGATTATTGTTAATACAAGAAGAATTAAGGTTACAAAAATCAATACATAACCGTAATTTGCCTATTTATTTTCTAACTGGCACTAAATTTGATATCCAATTCAAATGCCTCATAGGATACATAATTTTAGATTATAAAAGTTTATCAATTTTTTATTTCATAAAAGCTTTAATCTTAGGGTTAATAGGTCTAAGCTTTTTTCTAAATGGTTTTGTTTTAGGTTTAATAGGTATAGTATGTGTTATTACAAGAGGATTAAAAGTTTTAAGATCTTCATAAGTCCAAGCTAAAACATCATTGAATTCATGTAACAAATCAATCAAGTTTTGTTTTCATTTGCATGTAAGTGAGATCCTACTTTAATAGGGTAGTATTGTCCTTTCTTTTAAATTTGAATTATTTTTATTTTAGCTAATACTTACCAATTAGTATTGTTGGATATTTCTTTTGTTCTGGTTGTTAAGCCATGAAATAAAGCCTTTCTAGTTGCTATTTTAGGAGAGATTTGATTTAGAAATATGGCATCTTTGGTTACATCTTGAGAAAATTTTTAAATATTGATAAGTAAATTCACCTTTGAAAAATAAAAACTCATAAATGTGATGATCATCATCAAAAAATTGGAAAGAAATGATATTATATGGAATGGAATAAGACTTAACCTTTTTAATGATAATTTCAGAATCTCAAGTGTTGTGTTGAAATGGAATTTCTAAATTAGTGGTCATTTAAGCTAATGCATCAAGAATATCATTTTCATCTTTAGGAACATGTTCAATGGATATGTGATCAAATTCCTTAAAAAGATGAAGGATGTAAACTTTATATGCATTCATGATAACATCTTTATTATAAAAAAATCCCATTAATTTGATTTACTATTAATTGAGAGTCACTATAAATCTTGAGTTTGGATAAGTCATATTATTGATCTAGCTTGATCCCATGTATAAGCACTTCATACTCAACCATGTTGTTGGCCATTAGTTGTGTGAAATTGATGGCTTTAAGGATAGGAGCTTCACTAGGAGGTATTAGCATTATTTTGGCTCCACATCCTTTCTTGAAAGAGGCACCATCCATTCTTAATATCTAAGTGTTTAAGTTAGTGAAATCTAAAAAATTAGAGTTTTGACAAATGTAACAATGATCATTATCAAAATTTGATTCATCTTCTAATCTTTCAATGGTTAGAACTTCATTTATATTTTTGTCCTTTCCTAATGATGGTGGGTCACTAAAAAGAAGTGTTTTTCCATCATGTTGATGATAAGGTAAGATATTAAAGAGCGGTAGGTATTTCCTACGTCAAACCATACAAATCACAAGCATTCACTAGTGATCTAGTTGAATTCTATAAAGTTAGTTTCCTAAGTTACCTATAGTCCTAAATATTAAATCGTGGAGTTGTATGATCATTGTCTTCTTAACTCACACTTGTGTTATCAATACGTATGGTTAAATATAAGTTAAGGCATATGATGTATATTTTTATAGTATTTTTTATATATATTTTTATCTTAATGGCTAGATGAGTGAATGAAGATTTAATAATTAATTATCTAATTAGCTAATCTAGTAACTAAATATCCTAATGTAAAGTAACCGTCCCCACTACCTTACACATCCTAAACTAGTATTAATGCTATTGGATTACCAAGTGGCTATTAGTAAGTATACCAAATATTCACTACTAGAATTACCAAGTGCAATGAATCATGGTGAAAGTGGTTATACTTGCATATTCATGATTAATTACATTAATTATTCAAGACTATAAATGTAAATTACATTAAAAATAAATTACTAAATATAAAGAGTAAACTAATCTAAGTATTGCAATGAAGGTAGGAAATCTTAACTTTATTGTCATTCATGCTAATGTGCTTAGGTACATAAGCATTTGAATAAAGCATCATACAATCTCTTAAATTCACATTGCAAGCACTCAGAGGAAAAATAAACTATAAGAACTTCACTATGCGATGAATTCTAAATATCATAATGTGGGTGGTGAGTGCATTTATATAGACCCTCCCTATGTTAGTATTGATGCATCTATGTCAACATATCCTACCATGCATTGATAGGGATATGTTGATAAGGTTACATCAATGCATATTTGTCAATGCAACCTATCTAATTATGACTCGTCATACCTCCACAACTGACCAAAAACTGATCCTTGAGTGAATAAAAGTAGGATCAAGCTTTTTACAAAATTAGGAAAGTATAGAATTTATTAACTAGAACATAAGAAAACTAACTAATTGATTCTACTAACTTTTTTTTTTTTGAGAGAATGTTCGGGAATGTATTACTGAAAGAATGGTACACGAGTATACAAGTACAAGCGGGGGTGGCCCACCCCGAAGAGGGGGGGGCC
>MNCI01010595.1:511246-525303 GCA_015680685.1 Gnetum montanum | reverse complement strand
GGCGGGGGCCGTAGTCGCCCCTTACAGGCCATGGTGACCCAGTTTCCCTCCTCGAAAAGCTGGCAGACAGGGTTAGACGAGCGGGCCTTGCGAAAATGACAGTCTACCTCATGGTGGCCCGACTTACCACAGTAGCCGCACCCCCCCAGCTGGTCCGTGTGGGGGGTCGGGCTATGCATGGACTGGTCCCCACTGTCTAGGTTTTCATAGGTAACTTGGAGGGATTCCTTGCCCCCCGAAAGTTCCAAGACGACCTCCCGGACGAGGTCGATCGCGGCCAGGTTTCGCCAGACACAGAAGCAGGCATATCCCAACCTGTCCAGCGACCGCGTGACCCGGTTGAAGGCGATGAACTCGCCGAAATGTCCTGCCACCTCCCGTAGAAACTCAAGGCTCCATAACTCCCACGGGATACATGCCACCCGGATCCAAACAGGGGCGCGGGTGAACAAATCAGGTTCTCTGTGGGCACCGGGATGCTAGGGGGTCAATGCGAGACCCTGGGCCCCATAGAACCAAGGTCCGCTGAGAAAGACGGAGTTGCGGGCCTGCAGGGAGGGGAGGATGAAGAGGAGCAGATCCTCCGAGAGGCTCTGGACGGTAACTCCCTCCAGTTTCCACTGCTCCTTGACCCAGCGTCGTATCAGGTCAAGCCGGGGGTGGTTCCTCCGGGAGATGAAACGACCGATGAGGCTCCGTTCCATGGTACGCACACCGTAGGTAGGGGGGTTACAGATGTGAAGGCGCAAGGTGTGGTTGGAACGGGAGTGAGCCTCGATGGCCCCGCGCGGTGCAGTGGTCGCTGGGGTTGTCACGGCCGCGATTGCAGCCGTCCCAAGAAGCTCTACGGCCGTAACCGTGGGGATCAGGGTGTCAGCCATCGACGGGGTCGCCGTCGCGGCCGCCTGAGTCGCAGCCATGGTTGCTACCACCGTAGACGCTGTCGTGCCTACAGCCGCCATAGTCGCATCCGTAGCTACCGCTATAGTGGCCGCCGCGACGACTGTAGCAACCTTAGCAGCCGTCGTTGCAGTCGCTGCCGTCGTGGCCGTCGTTGCTGTCGCTGCGGTGGCAACCGTCGCTGCTGTGCTGCCGTTGCTGCCGTCGCTGCCGTCATTGCCATTGTTGCCATCGCTGCCGTTGCTGCCATGGCAGCCATCGCTGCTGTTGCTGCTGTCGCTGCTGTCGAGATTAGGCTTTCTTAATTCAACATTATTTCTTCTTTTCTTTTTCCTCTTCTTCACATTCTTCTTCTTGGTATTTGGAAGGCTACCACTTAGCTTTTTTTCATCACCACCATCGATTCTACTAACTTTGAGTTCTAGATTTTTACATTATTTCAAAAATTAGTGTCAATTATAAAAAAATTGAACACATTTATAAAAATTATAGTAGGTTCTTGTAAAAGTTATTGAAGATGTGATGAATTCTCAAATAATACCAAGAGGTGGAGACTCCTATGGTGCTAAAGATCCTTTACTAGGTTTTGGTGCTGGTGGAGGTTGAGATTGACCTATTGCTATCACTACTTCTACGACTTTGAAAGCATATAACAATGATTTTATATTTTCTTTCTTGCCACATGGGTTGTAACTAGTTCACACAGCTTCACCAATGTGGGATGATTCAGGGATATCCCATGGACATGACATTGAAGAAAATAGTTTTTTTGTGTTGATGAACTTGGGTACGAATTTCTTATGTTGAATGTTTTTACTAGGTTTTATAGGTCATGGTAGTTCTTCATCCTTTTGGCTAGGTTCTTAGCAATAGATCATTGATTAGTGAATTTTCTCCTTAGAACTTGAAGCTCTACATTGGCTATCTCCAAATTTTTTTATCTCTTTGTGATGCTTGAATTCCACCTCATAAAGAAGGTAAGAATTGACCACCTTCTTTTTCAAATCTATCCTTGATCTTCCTATTGCCAACATCACTAGGTTTTCATAACAAAGGTTGAAGAGCTCCATGTATCCTACCATCTCCTTGATCTACAACTCCTTTAGGTGGATTTAAACCTTGTTGTACACATTTAGTCCATCAAAGATGGGATACCACATGTTGCCTCTTTGTTGAAGTTGCTGATCGACCTCATTTATCTTCATCTTTACCAATTAAATATCTTTTTTATTGAACTCTTTAAGGAGTCCAACCTAGTCCCTATAATGGTTTTTTACCTATTCAAATTTCAGGGCCTTATTCTTTCAAGAGGCTACCTCAATGACTATCTTTTGGCAAAGTTCACGGACTTCCTCCATTGAGCGATTATGGTTCTTTGCTATCAATCTCATCACATTTAGATTAGCCTTGGCTAGCTACTCCTGTTGTTCATGAATGAATTCAACCATTTGATTCTTTTATTCCACAACATTTCATAAGTGATGATTATTCTTGGTCAAGACCAAGTTCTCCTTTTGGACTTGTGATAAGTCCTTATCACTATTGAAGGCCATGGCTTCTAACAAGGATGCATCAAAGACCATTTCCTCCCTTGCATTCTTGGCCTATTGTAATCTATGTTGCAGTTGTTGAAAAGCTTCATCCCTAGTTAACTTTAGCTTAATAATGGTAGGATTAGAGAGATGGGCATGAAATTGTAGAACTTCGATAGCCCTCGGTGGTTGCCTTTAGTTGAGTGTTGGCAATTAACAACTTACCTTTCATCTCAAGTAGCTACAAAGGGTATATAGTGATCTCATCTAGAAGATTGAAGATCTTTGGAAGTGGTTTCCTGGTTTCAACCAGTTGTTCTAACACTTTCTCATGTTGGGGAGAGCTTGACTAACTACTCCCTACTCCTATAGACACATGGTATTTTCCATTATAATAATGTCTAGTATGGCCATCATAGGAGAATTTAGGGATCAACCATCATATCAACCACCAGTTTCACCATTGTCTCTTGATTAGCATAGTTGCTCCTTCACCTTCCTCTAATATCATAGAGAAGGTCACAACCTTCCTCAAAATATTAGGGAATTTTTGTCTAGGGATGGACACCATTACCTCTCAAGAATTTGGATTTGATCTCATAGGCATCTTGTCTCTTTGGGCTAAGAATAGCAGGGTTATTTCTTGGTCCATCCAACTGATGGTCTTGGTGATCTCGTTGAAATGGATTAAGGTTAGATGGTAAATCGAGGACTCCCCACCATCTTTTGAGCCTTCTTGTTACTACAACTACTACTAATGAATCTTTTTGAGTCTTTCAGTAGCTATAAGTACCTTTGGTATAGTTTCTCCTACAGGTGGCAATGGTGGTGGACTCTTCTCTTCTTGCAGCTTAGTTGCTACCTTTTCATTCATCATCTCTTGTCATGATGCAATAGGAGCATGGGGAACTACATCGTTGGAATAACATGCTATCCCTCCCCTCTTACAAAATTTGTGAATGAGACATAGGAAGGGGAGTATCTTCCTTCCATTCTCATTTTCCTTGAAGCACTTTTCAATTTCTAGATAGATAAGCCCAAGAAGGTTGACTGGGAATTTTATGCTTAAAGTAGTGCATGCCCAGGTGGAGAAAGCTATCACCTTACTAAGTCTCACCATTGGTTTTAGGTGATAGATTTCAATCTTGTAATGTGCATGTGTTGCCTTGGTGAGGGCATTGTATTCCTTATAGTTCACTCTGTAGTAATGCTAGATCCACTCATGCTTAGCTTTAGGATTCACTTGTGTACAAACTTCTATCAACTTTACCCGAGTGTTGGGAAAACTAAGGATCTATACAATGATCTCAACTGAGTAGGAGATGGTGATATCTTTGATTTTTATAGATGTGTCTCCCTATTAGTTATTCCAAAACAAGCAAGTCTCCCATGAACCATTCTCTACTATTGGAGAGAATGTGCCACATGGAAGACCCTTGTAGTTATGTGCAAAATTATTCTAGTGCCAACTCTAATAAGGATCCAAAGTTCAATTCTAAGAGAATGGAACTCTAAACTTCCTTGGTTCTTATTTTCTCTAGACAAGTCTTCATGAAGGTAACTTCCAAGTTAGGCCTTAGCCTAGGAACTTCATCCTGCTTAGGCTAGCTTCTTTCTGTAGTGGGAATTTGTTGGATTGATTTCAATTTAGGCTCTTCTTGAAGAGGTTATGTTCATGAGTCGCCTTACCTACTTGCTCCTGGGACTACTATGGTTATTGTTGTTGGTTTCTTCCTCCTCTTGATTACTTCTCCTTAGGTTGGGAAGGCCCTCCCACCTACAGTTGTCTCTTTGGTGCCATTTATGATCACAAATATAACCTAGGATTAGCTTTTTACTTCATACTTCTTAGTTATTTTTATACCTTTCTTATTAGATTTGATTATACTTAGGCTTGTTTTTTTATCTTATAAAGTTATATTATTTTAATATTATTTTATTGATTAGCTACTAGATTTTGTTTATTAGGTTTGACCCACCTAGGATGAGTAATTTAATATTATTTTAATGGGTGAACCTTTGGGAGTTGAGAAAATTTCTAAAAATTTTTCTAGAAAAACCAAAGGTTAATGTCCCCCACAACATAAACCTTACCTTTAATAGCATGAGGATTGACAAATGGGTTGAATTAGGTTAGTGATTTGAGGGTTATAGATCTTGGAAGGTTCTTGGGCTCTAAAAAATTAAAAAACTTTTCTTCCTTTTGTGAGAAATGATGCAAAAATGGGTAAGTGTCATGTGTATATATAGCATTTTTATGTTACATTGACAGGGATGCATCAACTAGGCTATGTTGATAAATCCCTCTATGTTAACAGGGTTGCATCGATGGAATTGTTCGCAACCAACTTTTGCATAGGAGAAATGAGGAATTTTGGATGAGTTTGAATATGAAACAAGAGCCTAATGGAAACTAGAAAAACATAGAAGGATGACAATATCTCTAACCATACCAAATTAGAGTTAATACTAAAATTAATAATATAATTTAAAATTTTTCATTAGCTTACACAAAGATTGTCAATTTTATTAACTTTGGGATTTTAACTTTTCTTCATATGAACATGATTTTGTGTTATGATATATAGGTCACGTACCCTACCAACCTCGAAATTTTGCACAAATTTCTTGTTCTTTAATCCTTTAGAATCATTAATATTATATTTAGACATCACTAATGAAGTCTTGATCCTCCAATCTTACTTTCTTCAATCAAGAGCTAATTTTAACTAATGATTTACTTATCAACTTGCCTATCACTAAGCATAGAAATAAAGAAAAGATCCTAAAACTAAGGGAAAACTTATCCAAAACTCTTAAGAATTCCATCCTAATCATCTTGTAGAAAAATTCTATCACCTTTTCCTAGGGATACAGTGATATGTCTGGTTTGGATCCTACCTTAGTCTAGCATAACATTCTTCTAAAAGAGTATACCAAGTGAATTAAATAAAAAGCTAGAAAAATCAAACTTGATTTATCCTCAACCATTAAGAAAGAGATCACTAAACTTCACAACACAAGCTTCATACAACCCATAGAATACTTGGAATGGTATTCAACATGATAGTTGTTTCCAAGAAACAAAGATTCATTATGATATTTATTGATTTTCATGAATTCAACAAAGTAACCTTCAAAGGTGAACTTTCATTGTCCAACATTAAACAACTCATGGATACAATGAAAGGTCATGCCTTAATTTTCTTCATGGATAGTTTCTTAGGTTATAATCAAACACAAGTTAACATTGAACATGAATGTTCCATAATTTTTGTGACCTTATGGTGAACATTTTTCTACATAAATATTTATTTTATGCTTAAAATACTAGAGCAACATACCAATGAACCATAACATTTATATTTAACAATACGATGTTAAGACCATTAATGATCATTTGGATTATCTAACTATTAAGTTTCTTATAACAACTAACCATCCCACTAATCTTGACATAGTCTTAGCCTGATGCAACTAATATAACCTTGGCTTAAATCCCAAGAAATGCATAGTTCACATAAAAATAGGTAAAATGATAGGATTTCTAGTTTTAGGTAATAGTATCATAGTAAATTTAACAAAGTTAAAGCTATCATAGAACTTCTACTTTTCAAGTATCTTAAAGACATGTACATTCAACAAATTTAAATTTAATCCATTTGTCATTTCATTTGTAACTTCATTAACCAATTTCATCCTTTATCTTACATACTTAAGAAATAAAAAATTTTCACGTGGGACTCAAAGTGTCAAGAAGTCTTTGATATGATTAATCATGTTCTTACCAACCTTCTAGTCCTTCATCTCCCTTAATTTGATCTTTCATCTTATCTTTACCTCTCCAAATCCACTAACTCTATTACAATTATGCTTTTCCAATGACACAAAGATGGTATAGATCACCATATTTATTACATCTCCCATCCATTTTCCAAGTGTGAAACATGATACATAGATATAGAAAAATCTTGTTTAGGCATTTTCTTTGATTTACAAAATGGATACACTACTTATTGGGAACAAAGATTCATGTCATATATCATGATAATGTCTTGCAACCCATAGCTTCCAATCCTTATGATAATAATGGCATGGTGAGATGGAAAATACCCCTTACCAAGTTTGAATTATCCTACCTTTTTCAATAGTTTATTAAGTCTCAAGCCATATTGAACCTTCTTACATTATTCCTACTATTAAAACAATCAATTGTAACCATTCAATCTCTCTCTTGGGAATCAATTAAAGATTTAATAACTCCTCTATGAATCATGATGTTGATACCTAAGGAATTTGATTTCCACTTGTACCTTGATGATGCTCACACAAATTAAGGTTCTAGTGTAGCTTGCATTCTTTATTTCAAAGGTATGTATCCCATTTATAAATCTTATAAATTTAATTTTCCATGCACATATAATGTATCTTAATACAAAGGTCTTAATTGAGGTTTGCTTCTATTGATCTAACTCTAGACCAAGAGGCTTTTTGTTTGTAGAAGTTCTTAACTACTTATATGCTAAGTAAATTATGAATATGATTGAAAGATTAAACACCTTTAGTATTATCTTAGCTTAGCTAAAAAAACTCTTTTGTTAGTTTGCAAAATGTCTATTTACACATATTCATCATTAGGAAAATATGACTGCTAATGCATTTGCTACTTTTACTCTTCTTGTTAATCATGTTACTCATTAGGATTTTTTGTCTTACTTAACATAAGACATGCTTATAAATCTCATAGATACACAATGAATTGACTTAGTCAACTTAGAAGAGAAAAAATAATACCAATATGTTATATAGTACTTGAAAATTGGAGAAACTTCTAAAAATTTATTTTCATATCAAAAGAACACTCTTTGTAAATGTTCTAAATAATTTCTTATTGTATATTCTGGTATTTTGTATTATATCTAGAATATTTACATTTAGGTATATGTGATGGTTACATAGGATCATGGTCTATGATAGCATGAATTATTTTGCTAGGTTATAAGTGGCTCATGATGTTTAGAGATGCATATTAAATAGTTAAAATTTGTGATACATATAAACTTCATGCTTCTTTTATTTATGTGCCATCTTAAGAGCTTAGAAATTCAAAAATTATACAACCCTTCCAAACATGAGTGTTGAATCTTATAGGTTTTATCAATTCCTTATTTTTTGCTGATTATCAATTCATATTAATAGTTATAGAGTTCTTTACCAGGTGGGTTGAAGCCATTCTCTTAAAATTTGCAACATATAGGTATATTTGTTATTTTATCTTCAATCACATTAGTACTAACTTTAATATTCTTCTCCACATTATTACTAATAGTGGACCTTAGTTTAAGAGCAAAAAAGTTACCAAATTTTATGATTAGTGCCAAATTACCTAGTCATTCTTATTCCTATATTACCCTAATCCAATGGTCAAGCCAAGTTAACCACTAAATTCCTCATCTATTTGCTTAAAATCATAGTTGAAAAATTTCAATGAAATTGACATATGTACTTGTCCCACACCATTTATATATACTAAACTAGCTTTCAAAATGCAACTTATTAGAATTCATTCATGCTTACTTATGGGTCAGGAGTAATTTTGCTATTGGAGGTAGATGTACCTTCTCTTTGAGTAGCTATGAAAAATTAAATAACACATAAATAAAATGATAAAATATGCTACGATGAGCTAGATACTCTTGAATAAAATTTTAAGAAACTAGTAGTTAACATTCATAATCATCAAGAAGCTATGTGCCATTGTCATGACATGCATGTTCAATTAAGCAAGATTAATGAAGGTGATCTTATCCTACAACATATTCCTAATGCCAAGACATCCAAGTTCTTCCCAAATTGGCAAGGTTCCTTCATCATACTTAAGAATCTTGGTAGTAAAGCATTGTATTTTGTAAATTTAGATAGGAATCAATACCTAGATCCTATGAATAGAAAATGCCTTAAAGGTATTATATTTAAGGCACAAAAAATACAAATAAATAAATAAATATAAATATAAAAAATAAAATTCATAAGGTTTGTTCTAATCATTAACTCTTTACCTTTTCTTTAATACATTACTTTTGATCTCTTTCCCATATTTCTTTTCATCATATCCCTCTTTCTCTATTTTCTTCTATCATTATTTTATTACTTATCACTCATGCAAGTGCATCTATTCTCCCTAATCTCTTCTTGTATTATATACTAACATTTCTTTCAAAGCATCCTATGATAAAAATGCTTACTAGTGATATGCCTTATGTAGAGAGAAATAAGTGTTCTTTCATTTTTACTCCATGTGATGATGTGTTGAGTTCGAGAGAGATAGGAGGAGAATCTATCATTTATTGATAATAACATCATTAAAGTATGGGATCTAGCCATGCCTTAATTTTATAGCATAACACTTCCACTTAGTGTATATGTGATGTTGTTTATTTTTTCGCCATTTTATTAATTTCTCAATTTTAAAACTCAATATTTCATCCGTACTCTCTCATGTCCCATCATTCTCCCTCTAACTCCTCTTCCTATCTTTGTCCCTTCATTCCATCAATAGATCAATAAAAATTAGGTAATTATATTCTATTCTAGTGAGGGAGTTTTAAGAGTTTGAGTGAGATAGGATATGAAAATTATTAATGTCATTCTTTTGGCCATTTTGTATTTAGGATTTAGCCATGACCTCTTTCTATGGTAAAGCACCATTCTTATGATTGATGTATTGATAATATCCTAACATTATCTCCTTTTTTCCTTCATTATTTCTTCTTTTATTATGTAGATGTATCAATTTATCATCCATTCTCTTTTTGATGGATCTTCCTTTGACATCTTCGTAGCACCCATTATGAGGAAATAATGTTGTATTCATTATTTTAGTTCAATAATGACCATGACAAGTATGGACTTAACATTCTCTCATTCAAGTTTAAGTATCAAAAAGTTCCTTGAAAAAACATCACAAGGAATATTTTTAGATCCTAAAGGCCATGAGAGACTAGTTCAAGTCATAGCCTACCATGTGAGAATTAGTTTTGAAGACCCTGACAAATTTGTAGGGTACAAAATTCTAAGTGTTAATTCATGATGTTGATATTGTCATCCCTTAAGCATCATCTTCAATTCACCAATATTAAACTTACTTTAAAGCCTTATTTGCAACCTCATCAGATCTTAGATGGCCTATCTACATTAGTTTAAGTATGCTAGACATTAATTTTTGGAATTTTTGTTAAGTTCCCCTAAACCATGAGGCAAAAAAATTTTCCAAGGCTAGACTTTTAATGTTAATACTAGAATCAACATTAGTACCAATGTCACTAGCTTTGATGTAGCCTTAGCACTTGTTTCCTAGGTAAAACCTAGCATTTTGACCTTAGTATTGACATCACAGGTTCTTTGAGGACTAATGAACTTCTTTCTAGAGGCATAAAATAGTAAATTTAATAAGGTCAAGAGTAGGTTGGAAGCTCAAAACTAAACTTAAGACTATGTATTACTAGGTAATGCCAACATTAGCAAAAATCAAGGTAGTTTAACATTCAACATTCTCCTTAAACTTCATGAGGTCCTTGGCATTATTACAACATAACTTGTGTTCATTTAGATACCAAAAGCAGTATTTGGGCCTTAGGATGGTAGTTGGAATGACACTATAAATTCTAAATCTAGTGAGGATGATGTTGAAATTGGTGTTAACATTAGTGTTCATGTCACCCATATAACTAAAATCTTTCATACTCCTAGTTTCTAAAAGTGAACTTTAGTCAACTACTCTTGACTTTAGGATTGAATTTGAGAACTCTAGACCAATAAATAATAGATGAAAATCCAAATTTGAGGTTGATTTTTCGAGATCTAGAGTGATTTTTTGAATTTTAAGAGATCAAAAGAATGAACATCCATCTTCTTAGCATCTCTTGTATGCTCCATGGTCACCTTAGCCCCTCATAGTAGTCCATAGGCTCAAACTAGTATCTAAGTCCTTAATATCCTATAAGGTGGAAATGATGTAATCATTAATGTCATCCTTACTTTCACTTAGGTAATATCTATATTGCCTACACTAGAGTTAGTTCTTTAGTTTCAAAATCACTTGCCTAATATTTCATAAAAATAATCATATTTTGACATTGAATTAATCTTGGATTACATATATAACTTTCCTATTCATATCTACATCAATAAAAGGTTACGTTTCATCATAAAAATCCTTTGATATAGATTTATTAGTTTTGGACTAAAGGGATATCTCATTTGAATCACACTATGATTGTAACAACCCCATTCCTTAATGATGCTATTGGATAATGAAGATGGTTCCTCTTCATAACAAGTGTTATTATCATCATAACAAGACTTGAAAGGGTAGTTGTAATTTAGACCCAAAGGGGTGCATTGTAATAATAGACATGTCTCTTGAGGTGACATTTGGGGGTTTGACCTAAGGAATTTATACCCAAGTTTAGAGATCATGCTAGGAATAGAGTGGTGGGGCCAATATAGGCAAGTCATGGGAGTTGGGTGAAGTAGGACAGGAAAAAAAAATTGGCCAACCCTTCTGGTTGGTAATAGCCCTAATTGTGGTGGTAGTGCTAGGTTGCCTCTAAGGGATAGATGTCAAAGGAAGAAAGCCCCAAGGAACACTTTCAGAGCATAATCCAGATACTCTATTCCATATCAATAAAGCATTCTTTTCTTTCTCTTTCTATAGTTTTTCTATTATTTCCTTTATGGATAATGTCAAATGTTACATAGTTTTGACATTTGGTATATTCTCTTCTTATGCATAATGTCTTATATAACATATATTTGACATTTGGCATCACATTTGAGAATGAGATTTCACAATTGATATCAAAGCAAACCATGACCCAAGGGCCATTTAGAATCATGGACCAACTACACCATGAACTTGATGATGAACCATGAAACCATGACATAAGGAAAGTTATTGATCATCACCGGATGCATCATATGTTTGAGATGTAAGTTAGAAGATACCATTCCATTGATTCTATGAATAATGGATTAGACATCTAAAAAAGACATAGATCCCACCAACCAACAAAATTCCTTCATGGATATCAATGATTGACAAAGATTTGATTATGCCTTGTAAAGATTTATCAATTGCAAGAGATGTTAGCAAGATAAGGATACACTGGTCTAAGTAACTCTTACCCATATAAATATTATAAATATTAATTGATTAAGGTCATTGTTAAGTTTCTACTAAAAAGTTAGTGATCATGACATGAATTTATCTTGTTATGTTTAAACTCATTATCCTAAGCAACTTAGAGTCATTTATAAGTCATCATGTCCTCCATATATTAACTTGGTAATGTTGTTTTGGTAGAATAAGCTAGATTGGATCTTTTAAAATTGTGAAAATACAACTTTGTTTTTGAACCTTAAGATCATGTCCAATGCATAGTACTCATTGAGAAAATTCCAACGGTACAAATTTCATCTTGATCAAACTTATGATTTGAAAGATATCATTGTTTTAAATTTTTCCTTATGTGTGCATAAAAATAATATTAAATTATGAAATTATTATTTAATTAAGAAAAAGGTGGGAGAAGAGCGGGAGGTCATGAGTTCAAATCTAGGCCCCATGGATTGAAAATCTAATATATATATGTATATATATAAAATAAAAGAATAAATAGTTTTTCAAGGTGTTCAGGCCTTGCAAAGGTCATGTTGGCCCTATAGGAATTGTGCAACCCTGTGTAGGGTCATGCTGTCCTTGTAAGGGTAGCGTAGCCCCTATTTGGAAGCTACCATCACCACCTACCTCTAGGGTTGCTGCCATCTACAAACCCTCATCACCACTTGCGATAGGCCCTCTGTAGGTCGTTGCTCTTGCAAACATCCTCTATCATTCTCCACCATGCACCACCTCTCATCGTTGCACTACCATTTACTATCCTCATGTCCTACTGCTACCATTGCCTATTTGTCACCACTATCATTGAAACCCTCATCGTGTTTTTTTTGTTGCCTACTACCTACCATTTTTGTTAACACTTACATTACCATTGATTTCACCACTGTCGCTACCATTGCCTTTGCCATTGCCAAAAAATATATCATAATTTTTGATCATTAAGGGCACTCCGTGGGCATCGATGACATCATCCATAATGACCTATTTTGATGCTCCATGAGCACTGACAACATCAATCATAATGGTCCATTCTAGTGCTCTATAGGCACCAATGATGTTGTCCATAATGGTCCATTTTGATGCTTCGTAGACACTGACAACACTGCCCATAATAGTTCATTCTAGTGCTTCATGGGCACCAATGGTGCCATCCATAATGATCCATTCCAGCATCCTCTAATGCTGAAAACCCTTGTTGGAGACATGCGTAGCTTAGCCTTTTGCGTAGGCTATGCAAGCCCTTGCAAGGATCACATAGGCCCTACTTTGGGCCATGCAAGCCCCCTTATGGGGGTTGGACTAGCCCCTACACAAGACCCTAAGCATTGTTAAACTATCTAATGTTGTCGCATGTCATCCAACACTGCATGGCTAAAAACAAAGGTCATCGCTTCTCCCAATGCAACCCTCCATGCAAGTTACCCAATTAGGTTATAATAATGATTTGCACTATGTAGGTCCCACCTTGACTAGGTAGGCAATGCTACTGCTACCTAGGCCTCTGCTTACACCACCTTCTCTACTTCCCATCACCTTCCTCTATGCATAGTGCTCCTCCATCGTCACTATCATCTATTGCCTCCTTGCGTGGTATGCCTCCCCTATAATCATCCACTACTGAGTGTAGGCCAATGCTATTGTGATCGTTGTCATCACCCCATTTCCTCTATCCAGTGATGAAAAAATTTTCCATCTACTGATGGAAATTTCAAAATTTCCATTAACCAATGAAAAATTTGAAATTTTTGTCAACTAATGGAAAATTCAAAAATTCCATCTTCAAACATAGTTTAAATTCAAAACATGCCAAAGTAATTTTTAAAAAAGAATTTGATGCATTGGCAGCATGTGAGATAAAGAATTCCATAATTAAGTGCACTTGTCTTGGAGTTGTATTGGGATGGATGGCCTCTTGAGAAGTCTCATTTTTCGCTCCAAAAGGTTTTGGACTCTAGAAGCCATAACTTTTGATTTCAAAAGCCTTTTTCAGCAAACAAATAGTCTTTTCCTATAGATTTCAATCTTCCAAACATAATGGTAAAGTCAGACTTGTCCCATGAAATCCTAAAAATTATTTTTTACCTCTTACCCAACATAATGCCTCAAGATCCTTAAAAGCTTAATTTTAGCATAACTCAAGCATACAATGTCTTTTTTTTTAACATATGAATATTCATTTCCAACATTCTTCACCCTTTGGAGTTTAATGGTGAGGTTAGACATATCATCTAGGTACCTAATAATTCTATGATATCATGAAATTGTGCCTTAAAGTCAACAACATAAGGATAACTATCATGCCTTATTGGGATTACCAAATTTAAAATTTTGGACCTTGAGATCAAATGCTTAATCTTTTCTTATAGTTTTAAGATCACTATGGCATGTCATTAGTTACACTACTAGAGTTAGTGTTCTAAAGAGAGGGGAGGGGGGGGGGGGGG
>MNCI01010595.1:485164-511238 GCA_015680685.1 Gnetum montanum | reverse complement strand
GTGGTTTAGAAAAGGTCATTAATAATTAGTTGATGTATTAGCTAATGATTAGTTGAGAGAATTAATTGATGAATAAAAATGTTCAAGAAGATGTCTATCAATCTGTCCTACAACCAAATCATATGGCAGAACAACTTAGAGAGTCATAATCTTATTTCCACAAGGTGTATGATACCTATGAAGAGAAATGATCTAAGAGAGAATCCAAGAATAAGATTGAAGGTTGTAACATACAACATGCTTGCAAGATCCATAGCAAGTAAGAAGCAACATCTATTGTGTCTACCATGGGTCTTGGATTGGCACAAATATCAATACCTATAGATTTTAGTAGAGTTACAAGATTTGAATGCTAATGTTTTATGCCTATAAGAACTCTTGCCATGAGATTTTCTATGCCAATTCCAACCAAACTTGGAAAAGATGGGATACAAAGGTATTTATAAGGAAAAAGGTTCTTATGGAAGTTCTTCTTTTAAGCCATATAGATTAGCATATTGTAGAAATCACAACATGGATGGTTGCATAATTTTTTATAAGGAAGTTAAGTTTGAGATGGTATAAATATTTTAATGGAGTTTAGAAAATATGATTATCAAAATTTCATAACTTCCAGTGATGGAAAAGAAAGAATAGTCAAGATTTCAAAAAAATCACATAGCCTTGGCAGTAATTCTAAAATCCAACTATCAGGAAGATGTGTATGTTTACTCAACACACATTTGATTGCCAAATCAACATGTTCATATGTTATACTATGTCAAGGAGAATATTTGATTAAGCAAATAGAAAAAATTTTGAAGAATAAGTTATTCCTAAGATATACTAATCTAGTGCCAATTGTTGTTTGTGGAGGCTTCAATGCAAAAGTTGAAAGTAGTGTTTATAAATCTTTAAAATATGGATGTGTAAAGAAATTATTGGAAGATGAACTTGATTTGAAGAAGATGTTTCCATCAATTCAACATGAAATTCCATTTGCCAGTGCATATTCTACTTACTTTTAAACTTCAATAGATAAATTAGATTCCAGAATTTAGGAATAGATGATGTTGATTAATTGTACTCATCAAGAATGATAATTTACCAATTACTTTGCTATGATTAACAAGGATGGTTCAACAACATTTTTTATTGAGATCCTAGATTATATTTGGTATGATGTCAAATTCTTCCAAGTTACCAAGTTACTAGAGTTGATTTCTAAACAAGAAGTGGAGAAGAATTAAGATCAAGCCCTTCCATCTTGAACATGACCATCTGATCATATACCACTTATGACAGAATTACAATTACTCCCATTAGTTCATAAGGTGATCAAGATCAAGAAGTATTTCACTCTTACTTTTATTGCTAAATCTTATTATTTTCTTCATTATTTAATTTATATTTTAATTAGATAAGTAAAATATCTAAGGTAATGGAAGTTGGGAATAAAAGGATTTATCCTACCTTCACTTGGGTAATCATATAGGAGTTGCACCTTGTGTAACCCTTATTAGGATTGGTGATTGGTGGTTGGTAGATCTTTAATTAACCTCTTGTCATTATCTCAAGAAAATGAGGTAAATATTAAGAAAGTAATATTTAATTTTCCATATAATTTTCTTACATATGTCTTGTTTGCAAAATAACTAAGAAATAAGTTCAAGTTCAAAGGAGAAATCAAATTATTAGAGCATAGGATAATAATAGAAGTACTAGAGCTAGAAAAAGATAGTGAACATGGACTTGTTCAATGATGAACAAAACCTAAGGGGAGTATATTGTAATGTCCCCATTTCTGAATAATGTTGCTACATAACGAAGATGGTGCCTTTTCATAACAAGTGTTATTGCTACTGTAATAAGACTCAACGGGGAAGTTGTAATTGAGATTCTTAAGGATGCACTATAATAATAGATGTATCTCTTGAGGTGACCTCTGGGGGTTTGACCTAAGGCATTTATACTCAGGCTTAGAGGTCATGCCAGGCATAGAGTGACCCACAGAGCCAATATAGGCAAGTCATGAGAGTCAAGTGAAGTGGGATAAGAAGAACATTGGCCATCCCTTCTGGTTGGGAATAGGCCTAACTGTGGTGGTAGTGCTAGATTGCCTCTAAGGGATAGATGTCAAAATAACAAAACCCCAAGAAACACTCTTAGAGCATGATCTGGATATTCTATTTCATATCAATAAAGCATTTTTTCTTTCTCTTTCTGCATTTCCTATTATTTCCTTTACGCATAATGTCAAATGTTACATATATTTGATGTTTAGTATAGTTTCTTCTTATGCATAATGTCTTATATAACATATATTTGACATTTTCCATGACATCCAAGAATGGGATGTCACAATAATTTAGTTGTAAGCTTTAAAGATGATGTTGAGTGAATTTCCAGGAACAATTATGTATGTCATTGCATTCAAGAAATGTAAAGGATACCATAATATATATAATACAATTCAAACCTATGTTGCCATGGTGGAAAAGATAAAGAAAATATTTATGATTTTATATTTTATGATATTTTATGAATTTTATAATTTTAAATAACAAAATAATAATAAACACATGTGTATTGAAATCCCTCTTGGGAATAAGCACAATGCTCACACATACTCACATGTGTCACAATTACTCAAGGTAAAAGTGCAACACCACACATGAAATGTTATAAGAGTGGATCTTAGTCACAACCTCAATGGCCCAACAACATGTCGTATAGTCATAATCTTCTTGGGTAAGGTTGAATTATCAAAAATTTTGAAAACGAGAATTAAAGAAATATTTTTATGGTTTTAATGGTTTATATTTATGATATTTTAAATGTTTAAGGAATCAATCGTAGAAATGAAAAAAACCATAAGCATTATTCATCACATAAGCATAGGACTCTACATTAACCAAATGGTTCCAAGCTACATAAGCTTGATAGCACCTTGATAGAGTCTAGCCAAACTTGTAAAAGTGATGATTAAAAACACACATAATATAGGAAAGGAAATCAACTTACCTAGGGGAGAAAGAGCTATTACACAACCAAACATCAAAATCTCTAAGAAATATATAAGTATGAACTAATAATGTGAAATAAATTACCTTGGGTATTTATAGCTATGAAATATATAAGTATGAACTAATAATGTGGAAGAACTTACCTTGGAGATGATTCTTCAGTGCCTAGCCATCAACGAAGGCTCATTGACATAACGTAAACCAACCCTGGGTACACAAGAAGCAAAGTTTGGAAAACCAAGCCTATAATGTGATGAGTCAATGCCTTTGCACTAATGATACACCTCCTACATTAGGGAGTGTACTAATACAAGGTAGTTAGTAGACCTTGGCTTCCCCACACAAATGACACTTTGCATTTTGAGTCTGGGTGGAAGTTAGAACTTGAGGACTCATGCTAGAAGGGATCCTAAAACATCTAGAGGAAGTTGGAATCACCCTAAAGAGTTTGAAATTATGCATGAAACATTAGAATATGATCCAGTGGGACAAGGATTCTTTGAAAAGCAATAAGCTTTACAAGACACACTAGACTATAAACATAGGACACAAGAAACACTTTCTAGATCTAGGGCTCACAATTACCATACAAAATACCATTGGATGTCTTATCATTTTTCCATGACTAGGCAAATCAAGTCCCATAGATTTTACACTTAAGATAATGACTAGGACTAGAAACATGATAGGCCCAATGTAGAGGAATATAATTGTACAAATACATTGACACAGGGCACATTATAAAATTTCCACATTAAGAAAGAGGGGTGAGTAGATGATGATTGGTAAGAAGAGTCTTGTGGCATGCTCACATAACTAAAGATACCTTAGGTAGGGTAGATGATCTTTTAAATATCCTTTGGTTTTTATTCAATGAAAAATTGTTGTGTATGTCCATTACTTGTAGCTCTAGAACATGATAACTTCACCTCTAAAACTTCCTTCAAAGGAGGATTTTAGATTCTATATTGAGAAAGTGTTCTCCAAGTGATACTAAATTATGTCACCTTCATGGATCTCATGAGTACACCTACTAAAACATATTAGACCTCAACGATGTAAATATCATATGAAATCCTTAAGTATTGTACCATCATTGAAAAAAGTATGCACGAAAATAATGGTAAGTATAATTTCTAAAGAAAGAAAGAAGAAAAAACTCACATACTAATGCCAAATACATACATGAATATGAAAATAAGATAGAATTAAGAAAACACATACCCATTAATGTCTCTCCATAAAAAATGAGTTATGAAACACCAACCTTGATAACATTAACTAATGACATGCATTGAAAAGTAGTGACATAATTATTACAAATATGAACATGGAGAAAAAAATAAAAAAGGTTCTAAAACTTACAACAGTAACATCCAAGCATATCAAGATAATCAAACACATAGGTAGAATGTAAAAGTAGAAGAAGATAGTCCTAACCAAATCATTAGGCTTATTGATTTACAATCACATACACATGAAAGTAGATCCTTAAGAACATGGAACCAATTTAAAGAATCCTTGATTGAGAATTAAGAACTTTCATCTAGATACTTTTATTGATAAGTATTAGATTAAATTGAAAGAAATATAGTACATTGGAAAGCTATAGGAATATATTTGAGAGTATCAAAATATTATCATACAAATCTCAAATATTTAAGACGTTGAGAAATATAGACTATTTATTAATGGTCTTAAACCTTAGATTCGACATAAGCTTAAAACTTGAAAAGCTATAGGACAGAGGAAAGAAATTCAAGTTTTTTGTAGTTTTGTGGGTTACAAGAAAAGGATGAAAGATAAGAGTATGGTGGAATAGCCACATGAGAGTAAGAAAGAGCCTTGGAGAGGGGTTGAATAGAATAATTTTGGTAGCTTCAAGAGCCCATATGATACCACTACACCAATTCATCAATCCTCTTACTTGGGATATGGAGAATGCCAAGCTCCTCAATAATAAAATGAGTTATAAAACAAATTACCTTGTTTTGGAGGTCTTTCTAAAAATGCTTAGTGATTCCTAAGGATTAAATACTATTTTTGTGATAGAAATCAATTTGCTATGGAATGTTCTCATAGTTCTTTAAATGTAAATAGTGGAAAATATCAAGATAAGAATCATAAATTGAATGCAACTAAGAATGATCCTAACATTATATTAGTAATTTCAAATGGAGATGATAAAGTAGTAAGAATGAAATTTTTTTGGATCATGGAATAGGATCCCAATGGTTTGAGAATCTTGGAAAGAGGTGGAATCTAATCTTTAATCATGATATATTATACGAAGGAGAACAAGATGTAACCAACCTAATGTTGAGACTTACTTAACAGATTAATGAATTATATATATATAAAAAAAACCATCCAAAAAAGAAGAAGAAAGAAATAGAAAAATGAAAAGACTCTAAGTAGGAAGCATAACACTTTTCTAAAATGGAAGATAATGTCCTATGATTCTTAAAAGAAAAGGGAATGTTCTAATGTTCTCAAAATGGAAGGAAATGTCTCATGAGTTTTAAAAAGGAAGAAAATGCTCCAATTTTCTTAAAGGAGGAGGGAATCCCCCATGGTTTTCAAAGGGAAGGAAATGTCCCAACATTCTATACAGAAGGAATTAGTACCTACAAATATATACAAACTTATATCACTATAATATGTAGAGAAATGATTAACATTTAATTTTTTAATCTAGGTAGAAATGTTAGTATAACATCCCATTTCCAGATTTCATGGTAAACATTTAATATATATTATATTCAAAATTATGGGTAATGAAAATGCATGGAAAACACAGAAGAAAAAAGAAAAGAATGCTTTATTAATATAAAATAGTATATTTGGATCATTCTCTAAGTATTCCTTGGGATTATCTTCCTTTAGCATCCATCCCTTAAAGGCTATCCAGCATTGCCATGATGACTAGGCCTATCTCCAACCAGAAGGGATGGTGAGTCATCTTCCTATGACATTTCACCCAACACCTATTACTTATCTTTACTAGCACTACAACTACATGCCAATACGACCTCTAATACTTAGGTATAAATACCTATCCTAGGTTAAATCTCCAAAGATCACCTTGAGAGACATGCCTATTATTACAATGTATCCTTTCCAATCTTAATTACAACTTGCCATTTTGGGGATTATTTACAATAATCACAACATTAGTCATGAAGAGATACCATCTTCATTTTTTAGTGGCATGATTTGAGAATGGGGAAGTAATAGTTAGTATCATTTTCATAAAAAATGAAAAATATTTCCTTTCTTAGGTTTGGTTGCATGAACATCTCTAAACCTCAATTCGATGTCAAGTTGGATTCAACATTCATGCTTTACAGTTGATTACACTAGCCATGAAACATTCTTATCTATAATTATAGGATGGAATTTGAGTTGTTTGATACCCTGAATATCCACTTTATTCTTCACATTTGAGGAAGTATATGAATAAAGACTTAAGCTTTGAGGACAAAGAGAATATAAAGAGTATACCTTTATGATGGTCCAAATGCTACTTTCCTTCTAGAATGGGAGTCAAAAGAAGTATTAAAATCCTTAATGGATTTCTTGTTATCTTAACCATCACTTAAAAAAATGCATGACCTTGATTTCTTATGTGCTACATCACAAGGATATCTAAACTTGCAAAGTAGATTTGTCTCTAATCCTTGGACCACTGCCCTTCTCTATGAAGCATGATTTAAGGATAAATACATTAGAGAAAGAATACATTTTAGCTCTCTTAAGGAATTGTATCTCTTATATATAGGTTGATTATCTTTCCATGGTCATACATGTATACTTGTCTCATTGATCTTGTCTCTTATATGATTACTAAATGCATGTTCACTATGCTCCTAACCTTTGTATTAACATGTGTTATGCACTTATGTATGATCGAAAGTGTTGTGATCATTGAGGTATAGTCCATATTGAGTCTTCTCTAGAATACTTAGGTACTTTTGGACTTAAGAATGATGCCTAGCAATGCTTCTCCAAAGCAATGTCATTATAGGATAGAGGGTGTTGAAAACCAAAAGAATATCTACTAGTGCTAAGGATCTTGACTTGGTAACCCTAGGTTATAGTTTAAATTCTAGTAGGTAGCACTGATTTATAAATTATATTATAAAAATTTGTAAAAGAAATTTTAAAACTAGTTTAATAGATTTAAAGGATCTCTGTGGATGTACATAAAATTTCAATTTCAGTAGTACACCTCAAAACGTATATCCAAAATGATACTTTAGAGGAATTTTAAAAAAAGATAATGATGTCTCAAATGTAACTTGAACTAGTAGTGTATGTAAAAGAATCACTATAATTATATCCAAAGACATCTAGAAAATATGATACTTTAAAACAATCATAGAGAAATATACTGATGAATTAAATATAATGTTTTATAATAAGATAATAAGTTAATCATTAAGCTACCTATCTATCATTAATGAAGTAAGATAAAATATCATCTTAGTATCTTTGTCCCATCTATGAAGGGCTTACCATCAATGTAGATGAAGGATTTGATAATGACTTATTAGGTCCATAATCATAGTTTCTAAGTAAATAATTTTGTTGTGCCCTCAAGTGACATGTGTAACGTATCCCTTAAAATAAAACATGTAAATTATAGATCATAAACCTCATACTGTCACAAAGTAAGTAATGCCTAATAAAAATTTTAGTCATTCAACCTCAAAATCCATTATTTTGAAATTTTATTTAATTTTTTCTAAATAAAGTTAATTTTCAAATTTACCAAAAAATAGGGGGTGTTAAAACACAAAATAATGACTATAAGTACATTCAAAGACATATAGATAACATGATACTTTAGAAGAATTATAGAATAATGTAACAATTCTTCAATTATAATTCAAACTAGTAACCTCTTATCCAATAATTCAATAAACTAACTACTTGAGCCACCCATCACCACTTTATGTAGTCATCTATTACTTGATGTCAATGATGTCACAACCTCACTATGCAATATATGAGTTGACACTAATGATGAAAATGGAAGTCTCACTATCTAACCCAACAATCTATGAGTTGGTGATGAAGGTGCCCACTATCTCATGTAGTAACTTGTGATCTAATGAAGACAAGTATGTATAATTACCTTATAATCTAGTCTACAAGATGACAAAGTTAAAGAAGTCAATGTAGGTTTAAAACATTCCAGATCATTTCAACCAAAATATTAGCATTAGTATAAAATCATAAACATGTCATAAACTTTGTTAAATGTAAAGACATCAAGATGACATCTTTGTTCATGTGCCTTTTACACCTAATCATGATTTTCTATGACATTCTAAAATCCTAGAACATTGTTTTACTAATTTTCAAGCTTTTCTAAACTTATCCAATGGATGATATAATTGTAGAAATAATGAAAATAACATAGAATGTCTAAGAATGGTAGAAATTAAAATTGACAAGAAGACCATGAGTTATAATGGACTTATGGTCATCATTAAGATATTGATTACTAGAAAATAATAATTAGAATTAATTGACAAATAGTGAGTCATGGTTGGACCATGGTTGCTAATCTAAATATGATAGAAACTTCTAGTTGAATTGTGATTACTACAAATGAAATAAAACTAGGCCACAAGTTTTAATAAAAAAATCACAAGACACGTTTAACCAATGAAAGATGCCAATTGATGGAAAATAAAGTAGAATATGATCTATGATCCACTTGAAACATGCAATCTATAAGTCATGTTTAGACTATAGTTCTTCAAAAATAGCAACATGGAAATTAAAGCATGAAATTAATACAAAAAACTCGATGTTAGAGTAGTGCTAAGAATACAACACAACGATGTTCATTAAAATCAATTAATATATAAAAAAGAATTAAAAAATATGATGAAAAATAAAATCAATTTAAACATCATTAAAAATCATATTCTTGAAATTTAAGGCAACCAATGCACTTTTTTCTACCAAAATAAACTTAATGTTGATGAAGGCTCTTACTATTCTAGCATTTAGATTTTTCTTAAATTCCTTCTTCTTTCGTAGGCAAGAACTCTCAAATGTATCATTTGAGGCTTAAGGTTTAAATGATTTGAATAGATAAATATAGAATTTATGATTTATAGGATTTGAAAAAAATATAATTCCCATAACTCATTTATATAAAAATAAAATAAAATCGATCTAAAAATCAATGGATTAATGAAGTTGAATAAGATATTTATATTTTAATTTTTACTCGTATACATATATATAAATAAGTCATAAATATGAGGTTTAGGATTCAAAGTCATAAAAGAGTACATACACTAGTTATCAAGAATTTAATTATCATAGTGCACCAATCACTTGATGTTAAATTTACTCCTTGTAAAACAACTTAGTTAGTATATGACATGATATATAATCATATGGAAAATAGAAACATATTGGAAGAAGATATTAAAAATATTGGAAGGAAATTTGTTGGAAAATATATCACATGAAATAACATGGAAAAATGTTTTAAGTAATAAAGAATATAATCTATGTAAGCATGATAGATGAAAATAAAAGGAACATCACGCAAAGTCTCAATACTCATCCTACTAAGGTAGGGTCTTAGGAGGGTTAGTGGATAAGTGAAAGCCTAACCTCTTTTGAGTGATTATGCCAAAGCTCAAACCTAGGTCTTACAACCTTAAAAACAAGCATCTTACTATCACTCCAAGAGGTGGTCACTCATAGATGAATATGAAAATTAAATATAAATTTTTAAGCTAACAAATGCTTCAAAGCATAAGAAACAAATATAGAAACAATGTTGTAAGAGCTAGCAAAACAGTTTAAAACTTAGGCTAAAGACGTTGAGAGATCAAAAAATGAACTTGCAATGTAAAGCATAAGAAACATAAGATAGGCAAGAAAATAAAATATTTTAAAAACTAATAAAGGAAAAGAGCTAATATATGAAATATTATTTATTATTAAAACTTAGGATTTTATAGGGTATGAAAATGTTCCTTCCTTCAAGAATTTTCCTTTTAGAATTTGGCATTTATCTCTAAAATAATCTTGGATGTAATTCTATGTAGTCTTATTACACCAAGGAATAACTTGGCTATATCGACTACACTTACTAATGTTTTAATTGTTATAAAATAAGTTGATTTTTGTACAAAGTCCATAAGAACTAAGATAACTTCTTTGCTTCTTTGCATTCGAGGTAGGCTTATGATGAAATTTGTAACAATGACTTGCCACTTCCATGTAGGAACATCATGAGGATGAAGCAATCCACTAGAGTGCTAATGCTTTTTAAATTTTTTTTTGATATAACAACACTTGTAAACAAAGTCATCTACATTTCTCTTCATGTAGGAATCCTAATATAACTTCTTAATATTTTGATACCATTTATCTTCATAAGAATGAAGCTAGTACTTGTTGGAATGAGCTTTTTCTATAAACGTTTGTACAAGGCTAGCTAGCACATCCAATTTTTCTTTAAAATTTAGTTCCTGTTTATTTTCAAGAGAGAAGAATTTCTTGATTAGTAATTTTTATGCATGTTGTTATACTATGGATTATTTTCTAAAGAACAAAGTCTTCACTTAAATTTAATAAAATCAGTAAACTATTAATATTTCCTATTCTACTAATTTAATCTACCATCATATTTCATTTGGTCAAATGGTATTTAATGAAGTAATAATCATAATATGCTATGATTTTTATCCATCATCTTTAGTGATGGTTAAGCTAAAGTTGACTTATTACGTATTACAATCTTTTATGATTTGTTCACAAGATAATTGTCTTTATTGAAAAGACAATTGCTTCAAGCTCTATCTAATATACTAGATACCTACTTTCATGTTCCTTCAACTATTGAGATGCATAAGAATCAATGTGACCATCTTACATGAGCACACACATATAACCTTCTTATGAAGTATCTAAATATACATCATAATAGTGATTGGGTACAAGAGACTTGAAATCTACAAGAATTCAATTCATTCTTTAGTTCTAAGAAGGCCTATTTATATTTTTCTATCCCTTGAAACTCTTGCACTTTCTTCATTAACTTAGTTAAGGGTATGCAAATTCTTAATAAATTTTCCAAAAAAATTTTGTATATCTAGAACAAGATGAAATCACTTGATTCTTACTTGGGATTAAATAACATGCATGTTCTTAATACTATGTATCCTAATAACTAAACGTCTTTGTTTAAAAGAAGCATTTAGAAGAATGAAAAAATAACTAATAATGTTTGAGAGTTTATAATTATGATTAAATGTTGAGTGTACTCCTTCTTCATTTTTGAATAGTTGAAGATGTTGTTAATGAGTAAAATTATAAATTTATCTAGGAATGACTACAACATGATATGCATTAGATGCATGAAAATTATTGATGAGTTTATAATACCAAAGGATACCATGAGAATTTTGTAATATCTATATCTCATTCAAAAATATATCTTTGATACATAATCCTATTTAATTTTAAATTGATGGAAGTTTGATTACAAATCAAACTTGTAAAATATAGTTATCTTCCTTAATTAATTAAATGAGTTCTTAATTTTGGATAAAGGATATTTATTCTTTACTATAACATGATTCAACTCTATGTAATTTGTACAAAGTCTAAGTGCACCATCTCTCCTCTTCACATATAGGATTGGATATTTTCAAGGTAATATACTTAGTTTGACCAAGTCTTTATTTAATAACTCTTGCACTTGGATTTATTTAATAACTCTTGCACTTGGATTTAATATACTTAGTTTGACTAAGTTAGAAAAATATTCTAACTTTAAAATGTAAAAGCTACAAGATTTCAGCTAATACTATGAATTGGATGCCCATAAACATGACTAGGAGCTCATATTTATAGTTTTTGTACTAGGGTTACGTCGACGAGGCTCTATCAACATAGTAAATGCTACATCGACATCACCCCATCAACTCAACTAAAGATATTTATAAGGTGCTTTAAAAAAGGATTCTATCCCCAATTTAATAAAGATCTCAAATTCAATTACTCTTCAAATAGGTGTGCCTAGAATCTCATTTTAAAACACCTTTAGAAATTGATTCAATAATAGAATTTCTAAAATTTCCAAAGCAAAGGTAGTTTTTTACTTCATCATTAGCATTTAGCAGTTGTGGCCTTTCTTCCATAATCTCTTAAAGATCTTAGAGGATATGAGTTCTAGTTTTATGACATGCCAGATGTTACTCTAATATTAGAACTGTTATAAGGTAGCCTTTATAATCATTAAGTAATCAAACCAATGCAACATATATAGCATACTCATGAGCACTAGTGTATATGTAGAAGCTTCATTCCTTAAGAGAGCTAAGATACATTCCTACTCTAACACATCTTGCCCTAAGCCCCACTCTTTAGAAAAGGGAGATGGATCAAGCATTAGAGCCAAAGCTCCTCTATAAGCCTACATATCCTTATGATGCATCACATAAGAAATTAAGATCATGTGATCCTTTAGTGATGGTTAAGATAGCATGGAATTCATAAGAATTTACATATTTCTCTAGTCCTCATTCTAGAGGAAAATAGCCTTGCATCTATCAATAGGAATGTTTTTCTACACTTTCCTCCACTTAAAAGAAGCAATATCCTCAAAGCTAAAGTCTTTATTCATACGCTTCCTCAAACATGAAGAGCACATTAGATATATCAAGACAGTCATAGTCCATATGATAATTATAGATAAGAAGATTCAATGCCTATTAATGAGTGTTAAAGTGTTGCATCAATGGGCCCTTGTTGATGTGGCCTCACTAACGAGCCCTTGTCGATGGAGCCTCATTTACGTGGTATTGCCCCGTTGATGGGGTGATGTCAATGTAGCATTTACTATGTTGATAGAGCCTCGTCGACGTAACCCTAGTACAAAAACTATAAATATGAGCTCCTAGTCATGTTTATGGGCATCCAATTCATAGTAGTAGCTGAAATCTTGTAGCTTTTACATTTGAAAGTTAGAATATTTTTCTCAAGTGCCTGTAGCAGGAGTCATTGAGTGTATGAATATTTATTTGGGCATTGTTGTACTTGAGCATGATATTGTGTATGACAATAAAGATGAGCTTCTTGATAAAATTTGTAGCATTTTGGATAGTTTAGATATTTATTATGCATTTAATGCTTTTAGTTAATTATTTAATGTTTTTCCAGTAATTAAACTAATTAAGTGAGATAAGCTAGATAAATTAAATACATAAGTACGACCACTTCAAGCATAACACGTATTTGCTTGGTAATATTAGCATTGTTTTTGCTTGGTACACCTAATAGCATAGTGCTTGGTAACCCAACAATGGATATGTAGGTTTAGGATGTGTATGAAAAGCAGGATCATATGCTTATGTTAGGATTAGCTAGAGACTAGTTAGTTAGTTAAATCTAATTAGTCATTAAATTACTTTATCCCTCTCTTCAAGCATCAAAGAACATAAAATATAAAATGGTAAAAATAATATGCCTTAATTACACTTAAACATACCTTTGTACTTCACAAGTGTAATTGGAAAGACAACAAACGACCTTAGGGCAAGATTCACTTCCTAGAAGACTAGTGTACTAGAAACTAGAGAGTCCATGAAATTTGATTAGATCATGCATGAATGCTTCGTGATTCATATGGCTAAGCATAGGGGTGCCTTCACCGCTCATTATTGATGCTGTCTCCAGGGACTCTATTTGTTGAAATGTGCACTATCTAGGTTTACTGGATATCATTAATATCATTGGAAAAGACTCAAGATAAATATCATTCCAAAATAATATAACTACAAATGCACACTGATACTTTATTTATTTGCAAAATGTCTTCTTCTCATAGGCGAAATGATACGAAACCTTCGGTCCCACAAGAGTGCAAAGTGGTATATACTCATCCTAATGAGTATGTATTAGACTTCATCTTCATCCTACATCAAGATTAGCAACTACAATGATGTGATATGGAGGGAAATATTGTAATGCCCCCCAATTGATCTATGCTTATGATGCTGCTTTGAGCACTTAAGAAGTTAGGCATTCATGATCTATAAGAGGAGTACATTGTGTAGGATTATGAATTCCGAGACTACCATACCACTGAAACATAACACAAAAGAGATTGACATTAGGAGAGGCATCATGAGGGTGCTAAGGAAAAATGGTTCAAAAATCCCTTGTTCCTACTAAATTAAGATGATAATGAGGACCCTTCATCTAAGGTCTCTCAGCATGAAAGTTCTCTACCCTTTGTTACTAGTGATGAGGATGTAACCTTGAATTTCCAGTCTACAATCCACAATTTAGGTTCAAAAAAAGATGGTAGTCAAGACAAGGGATCAAATAGGCATCAAGATGATATGAAAAATAATGAATGTGGTTATGATACCTAAGTGAAGTTGGTAGATTTCATGGTGGAGGAAGTCCTCCCCCCTCTTTCCCCTCTTCATCTACATGTACTTCTTCTTCCTCTTCTAATTTTGAAAGATGTCATAAAAGAAACAATTGTGATGAAGGTGAGCATCAAGGTTATAACACTAATCACCATGCCCCCAATAATCAAAGAAGTAACCAAGGACATCATAGGCTACAATGAAATCATGATGATGATGAGCATCTATTGGTGACTCGAAGCATGCTTAACATTGTAGAGGTACTCAAGATTCCAAATAAGCATGTGAAAGACAGTTGAACCAAGCACTTAGACATGAACAATATCCCAAGATTTGAGGGGGGATATAGTTATGATCTATAGACACATCTACAAGCTTTCCATTATGCCTGTGCCATACAGAACATTGAAAATGATTGGTAGAAACTAAACCTATTCCCCAAGATACTCATCAAATAGGCTAAAAGCTAGTACTAGTCCTTGGAGCTAGAATTCATTTGTAGATGGAGTACAATGCTTGAACTATTTAATGATAAATACCAGATGTACTCTAGAGTGTCCAACCTGAGAAGGCAAATCCAAAGTTGGAAACAAGAAAAAAATGAACCCTTGGATGCTGCCATGGGTAGATACTACTCTCTCTTACATCAATGCCCTAGCCATGGTTATTCTCAAAGGAAACAACTTCACCACATCATAGATGGGTTTAGAGTAGAAACCAAAAGAACTCTTGGGGTTTATGCATAGAGAAGTATATGAATTAAGAGCTCCTCAGATATAAAAGCTGATAGAACAAGTTTGAAAAGAAGAAGGTGAGTTGAAAAAATGGAAAAGTGTAGAAGAATATAATAGGGATGCTTCCATTAGAAAAAGAGAGGTCTAATTTTGTGATGAGGAGGAGTCATCACTTGACAAAGTGGTGAACAAAAAACTTTGCCCATCCAAAACTCTATATCTAATATTTTGGAAAAGGTTGATATATTATGAGACTCTTTAGATGAAAGGTTCCAAACTGCTATGAATATTGCTAAAGAATCCAAAGAGAGAAATAGTGATTGTAATCATAGGAGGTGGAAAGAAGCTGAATGTGCCTACTAGAGAGGTAAGGAAAAAGTTGCTATAGTAGAAGAAGTTGTGAAGATAGACTCTGATGATGATGCTAGTTGTGACATCTGTCAATATGAACATCCTCATGGATGTTGCCTTGTGGTTTCACACATACAAGAGTCTAGGGTATACATGTTGAATCCTCAACTAGCACAAAGGCAAGTAGCCAGATGATTGCCTTATCCTCAAGGCAATCCAAGGCAGTTCCACCAACAACAACAAGCATACTACCCAAACTAAGCTCCATCACAACCATATGAACAATACCAATAGTGGAACCAATTACAATCATGGGGAAAGCCACCACCAAGATAGTAGTACCCTTATAGGTAACTAGATCCATATGGGTACTATGTTTAGCAACTTGTTTCTCCAAGAAGTTCTATAAGCCATGCCTTATTTCAGCATCACTATTACCCTCCAGAGTACCATCAAACTCATTCATAATCTACTTAATGGGAACATCCATACCAATATCATCCTTTGCATCTGTCTACACATATCCTTCCATCCTCATCCCAGTTACCTCTTGTTCCATCCATGTAGGATGAAATTCCTCCACAGCTGCAGCAACGAAATGGTATGAGGGCTATACATTCACAACTGACTTTCTAACCAAGCGGTTCAAATAATTGACCTAGAAAATGATCATTTTTTGACCCAACAGTCCTCCCAAACCCTTATAACCTAATGCAATTGGTCGCCCTATGTCTCAAACACCCTCATCCTTTGCATCAAACACATTCAAGTGCCATTCAAACCAAACACTTGAATCTATACTATGATGTTAACTCATTTTATTTTTGATTAGATCAAGGTTGGTAATCTTTCCACAAAAAGATCTGAGCTAGGAAGTCCACTCATTTACTTACAAATTGCTAGACATGAGCCATGCAAAGCCCTTCTTTATTTTGGTTTTAGTGTTAATCTCATATTCCATGACATGTACAAAGCTTGGAACCTATCACCTCTAAAGAAGAGAAACATTTATTTAGAATTGATAGACTAGTCAATCACTATTACTTTCGGACTAGTGGAGGACATTATGACCATATTTAGTGGGTGGTCCTATCCTGCTAATTTTCTAGTGATCAAGGTAGAAAACTAGTAAGGTGACTTCCCCATCATTATGAGAAGGACATGGTTAAGCACAATAGATGTACAAATGGGCATAAGGGACCTCTCTTTGAAAATATCCAGGAAAAATGAATTTGGATGGCTAGAGAAGTAGTGTGTTTCATGCATTGCATATAGTGATAATAGGTGCAATTTCATGCAAAAGATTTGGTCTATCAAGAGTACATTCATTATAGCATGTAATTAGTGTGCACAAGAAATAGATAGCCAAAGGTGTTTGTACATAGTAGCCACAAAATAGAAGGGCACCCAGTGGTTGATAGCTGACTCCGATAGTAGCATATTATGCATGAAGCTAACTAAGAGCCTAACATGTGCTTATGTTGAAGGCATGGATGAACTTAAGCAAGTTCATCAGCAACTCTTTGATGAAGAAAATGATGATACCTATTGGGAAGAGTTGGAAATTCTTGATAATTTCAAATAGGAACCCCTAGAGTTTAAAACTCTAATGGCTAGAATGAAGTATGCATTTTTAAACAATGGAAAGTAGGTCATAATCAATGTCAAACTTGCTCCTAAACAAAAATAAAAGTTGTTAAAGGTGGTTTAAAATGGCTAATAGCCTTGCTTGGTCATATCCTGAGCTGACAAGAATTGATCCAAGGATATGCTAGCATTGCATCTACACTGACCCAGCCATGAAGCCAAGAAGATAACTGTAGAGGGAGTTGAATTCCAAATTGAAATATATTATCAAGTAGGAACTAGAACAACTCCTTAATGTAGGGTTCATCTATCCTATCATAGATAGTGAGTGGGTTAGCCCACTCATAATTGTGCCAAAGAAATATGGTAAGTGGCAGGTCTTCATCGATTTTAGGTTGTTAAATATGAAAACATTTAAAGATCATTTTCCATTATCATTTGTGGACTAAGTGTTGAACACTATCTTTGGGAATTTTTATTATAGATTCTTGGATGATTATAGTGGCTATAACCAAATCCAAATTGCGTTAGAAGATTAGGCCAAGACAACGTTCGTGAGTCCATGGGGGAATTTTGCATATTGTAAGATGTTGTTTGGTTTGTCCAATGCCCCTAGAACATTTCAATGTCTGGTCCTTAGTATTTTCCAACAATAAATTGGTAGCAAGGTAAAAGTCTTCATGAATGACTTCTCTACATATGGGGCTACATTTGAGCAAGCCCTGGACCACTCTGAACAAGAACTAAAAGGATGTGTCAAAACAAACCTTAGGCTCAATTGCTAGAAAAGGCATTTAATGGTTCAAGAAGGCATAGTATTAGAGCAGAGAATCACTTAGGCAAGGATTGAGGTAAACCTTAAAAAATGAGGATCAGCTAAGAAATCACACAGCAACTAGATATGGTTAAAGATGTTTGATCATTCCTTGGACATACTAGCCACTACTAGTGATTCATAGAGAATTTCTCTAAGATCACGAAGCCATAAGTTAAACTTATGAAGAAAGATGCTTTGTTCATCTAGACTAAGGAGTACAAACATGCATTCCAACTACTAAAAGAATAGCTTGTAGATACTCCAATTCTATGAATACTACATTAGTCCAAACCATTTCACATGATGACAGACACATCTAATTAACCGTTTGGGAGCCATGCTTACATAGTTGATGATAGGAAACATCCATATTACATTCTTTGTAGAAGCCAAAGCATTGTGGGTGCATAACTGAATTACACCACAATGGAGAAAGAATTAATGGTAGTAGTGTATGCTCTTGAAACGTTTAGGCACTATGTGCTTGATTATAAAATATTTGTGCATACAGAACATAGTGCCATCTGCTTCTTGATGAACAAGCTAATGATGAGCCCCCCTATCTTATGGTGGCTCGTGATCTTGTAAGAATTCCATCTTACAATGGTAGATTGGAAAGGACCTAAGAATGTGGTTGTTGACCAACTTTCTCGAATAAGATGGGATAATAAAGAGAAGGAGAGCTTACTCTCTGATTAGTTTCTAGATGAACTCCCCTTTATAGGAGTAATAAATGAACAAGTGCCCATATAAACAAAATGGTATGATGGCATCCTTACTTACCTTCTCACTTAGGAGATGCCACCAGGTATGGACTCTATGAAGAAATAATAATTTCTTCATTGGGAAAAATACTTCATAAAAATCAATGGAAACCTTTACAAGGTGTGCACCAATGGCCTAGTTCATTTGTGTGTCCCTAATGTAGATCAACTACATATTCTATAGGATGCTCATGAAGGCCCTTGTAGAGGCAACTATGTAAGGAGGTGCATGGCCATAAAAATCCTGATGGCAGGATACTATTGGCCAACTATATTTAGGGATGCCCACAAATTTGTCTGATCTTGTGAACATTGTCAAAGAGATGGTGGGATGACCACTTAAATAGAGGATCCTCAATAGTGGATTCAGCCACTAGAGTCCTTTGACTTATGGGGCATAGATTTCATGGGTTTTATCACACCCATGTCCAATGGAAAGACATATATCATTGTAGTAGTCAACTACTACACCAAATGGGTAGAGGTAGTAGTTGTCACCAATTGTACATCATCCATTACTACTAGATTAGTATAACAAAATGTTATCAACTAGTTTGGGGTGCCATGTACACTAATTTCTGACAATGAAGCTCACTTCACAGGTGCCACTTTTAGAAAGTTGAAATAACTCTTGGGGGTTGAACATAAATTAACAACACCCTATCATCCCCAAGCCAACGGTCAAGTAGAGGTAATGAACAAGGAGATCACAAAGATCCTAATAAGGACCATATGTATATAGGAGAGATTGGAGCACAAATCTCAATAATTCCCTATGGGCCTACCACTCAACATGGAACATTCCTATTGGCTACTCTCCCTATGAGTTAGTGTATGAGAAACTTCTAATGCTTCTGATCCAATTTGAGCTCCATACACTCTCACTAGTCTATGAATTGAATCTTAACATGAGCCTAAGACAAAAAGAAAGATTGATCAACCTCAACATGCTAGATAAAAACTAATTAGTGGCCCTGTCTTTGAATGAAGTGCACAAGACATTCAACAAGAAATAACATGACTTGAAAATAGGGAAAGTAATATTTCAACTAGGAGACAAGGTTCTCTACTAGAACCCCGCACATGTACCATAGAAAAGTAAATTTCAAATATTGTGGGAGGGACCTTATATAATTGCTGAAACCTTTCCCTCTAGGGCCATGACCATATACAAGCCTAAGAGCCTAAATAAAAAGAAACTGGTCAACATCCAACAAGTGAAGCTTTTCCATGAGCCAAAGCAAGCCAGTGCAACGAATACCTCAATGGATGGACAACTACATTCAATTTTTTAGATCTCCTCCTTCCAACTTAGTCATGGGGGAGATTGCCATCTGTGCTAAATAATCCACATGGCTTCTTAGTTTTTCTATTTTTTATTTTTCACATTTTTGATTTTGCAAGTTATTTATCCTACAACTTTTTAATTTTCAAAAATTTTCACATTTTTATACCATTTTTTTTTACACCATAATTAGTATGTTTGAATATTTCTTGAATATTTTATACTTTGTATGTATTTTACTTTGTTTAAATGTGATCTTCAAATTTTTGCTAATAAAAGTGTTTTACTATCAATAGGACACAGTGGTGTTATGGCTACTACTAATAATGGTTTATACTTTATGTTTGGTTTGCTAATGTCTAGTGATGAGTCATGAATTTGTTGATAGCCACGATATCACATCCACGATCTTAGTGCTAACATGATATCGTGTACGCGATATCATGTAGCCTATCTTCTCATATATAAATAAGAGGTAGGTAGATCCGATAGGCAGTTTTTAGTCAGTTAGTCTTTTCAATTTCTAGTTTAAGTGTTAAGTCTCTGTTTTTCCTCTCAACCCTTTTCCTCCCAATGTATGCCCGTAGTGTGGTGAATGTAATTGTATGGCATCCTTTATTCGAGTGTGACATACTTGGACATGCACATGACCAGAAATAAAGATCGAGATTACTTCATCATTGTAGCATTCACTTAGCTTAATCATTTAATTAATTGTTATTTACTTCTTTCCTAGTTGATCTCTCTCACCCTTAAACTCATGTTAAAACGTGGAATGAGTACAACTTGATTACAAGCATTTAAGTGTGACTACTTGGTAACCCAGTAGCGTACCTAGGATCTATGATTGGTAATCCCAGTGATATTCATGCACGAAGTCCAAGATGTGTATGGATAATCAAGGAATGGATGCTCATCACACTTAGGCTAGTTTAGATTCTCTCACCCTTTCTCTCCTAGCTTAGTTAATATTATCTTCCATTGCCTTTAGGAGTAGCACTAGATTAGAAACACATCATACACCTCACTCTGGTCTAAACCATACATGAAAAAGCTAATACTAGTCTAGGTGGGAAGAAAGAAAACTGTGACCTAAGGCTAATTGTCTAGATGCCACAACTAGTTCAGCTATGGAGTTTGACCGGATCATGCGTGTAACGATCGTATTCGTATAGTTGAGTGTAGGGGGTACCTCGCCACTCATCATCTAGTTTTTATTTTTGAATTCTTGTGGTGATGACTCAGTTATGGTTTCTTTTTCATGGAACATGTAGTGAGTTCACAACATCCACTCATCCATAAACTCTATGGTTTTTCTTGTTTTGGAAGTTTGAGGTCCTTTTCATTAAATCAACTTTTAATAAATTTATGAGCTTGGTAGTTTCCAGAATTGGGAAAGATTCAAAGGTTTGAATAGGGTGTGACTTCAAGGGGACTCAATACTCTTCGTACTCTTCTACTTGAGTGCTTGAGTGTTCTCATCAACCTCTTATCATTTCTTGTTCTAATAATAGGAAGTCAAATAAGTCTTTTCATAGTGTGGTTCCTATTCAAAAAGAGAAAAAAGAAAGAAAGAAAAACAAAACAAACAAAAGAATAAAAAACATGATGGAAATTCAAAGCACATCCCTTAGACAAATAAATGGGCTACAAGCACTAGCTATGGGACTAGAAAGACATGTACCCATGCATGAAGGTCCCCCCTAACTAAGGCCTTATCTCACTTCCTACTTTTTTTTCTTCTCTTTATGGAACAGTGGTTGTTTTTCGGGAGCACTCTTATATCTTGAGGAAGTGGATTGGTCTTGGAGTGGTAATGTGAAGTCATTGAAAGAGGTTGGTTTTGGTTTGGACTAAGGATGGCTCTACTTCAATCATTTTAAACATAAACTCCACAAGGAACTTCTTATGACCTTATTTGGAATTCCATTCCATCTTCTCTATCATCCATTTATGCTTACCATAATTCACCTTATTATCAGTGTCCATGTTCTTTATTCTATGTCTTGGTCTAACATATTTGAATTCTTAGGTAGAATCTTTCAGGTTTTGGTTCTTAATTTCTGTTGACCATTAGTCACCTATGGGGCCCATTGACTCCTTAGGTTGAGGTTATGGAAGGGAAAAAATGGTATGTGCCTACTATGGGAAGGACCCAGTTGCATATCTCTTGGTTAGGTTCATTAAGCACCTTATCCTTTGACATTCTTGCAAACCGAATCTTTCATACATCCATCTTTTTGCATAACATCATGTATTTTTTTACAAATTCTATTCATCAAAATTTTAAATTTTTAAGCTTTCAAAGACCTCTTTAATGATTTTATCCTATTATTGGATTTTTTGGAATTCCATAGACTCTAATTTCATTGAAAACTTCATTATATTTTTTGAGATATTGATGTTTGAAAATTTTTACCCATGGGCCTTGTCAATGTAAGATAAAAATAGTATAAATAGGCATGATCCCACATAGAAAATTTTACATTTTCTCATAAATGTCAAAGGAGTTTTTCAAATTTTTAGAGCCTAGAACCTTCCAAAGCCCATAACTTACAAACCATGAATCCAAATCACTTTGTTCTTTAGCCTTGCAACTACCGGAGGTAAGATCTTTGTCATGGGGGCGACAAATGTACCATTTTTGGTAGAAAAGTTTTTGCTATTTTTCTAACTCCAATAAAGCTTTAACTAAAAAATCAACTATTAAATACTAAATTATAAGATTTAAACCTTTTCAACAAGCTCTAGCAACAATTATAATAAATAATTACTAAAATAGTAATAAAATAATCAGTCTACCATGGTCCAATCTTAGCCAAGTGTAGCGAATCAACTATGGGAAAGGTATTCAAAACTTTAAAGTTATACATTACATCTACTAATTTATGGATGTGTTTTGACTGCAGATGGCACCAAAAGGGAAGCACATGTAGGAAGCAAGACCATCCCAACCAAGGGAGAAATAGCCTAGAATGGGAAGAGGCCAAGAACAACCCTAAGAATAAGCACTTGCAATCCACACCATAGGTCCTCTTAGGGAAGAGGCAAAAGTGGAATCTATCAAACAAATTCTGAAACCAATAGTAGAAATAGAACACTCCCATTGGGATGATGCTCTAGTGCAACCAGCAAATTTTGAGATGACCTTAATAGAGGTTTGTCTAAATCAGATTAAATCAAGGGAGGTACACAAATTGGTATTCTAGGAGTTAAATTTTGGTCCTTTCCTAAGCATGCACCAAGAGAAGTACAAGACCAACTAAAGGTATCTCCCATGTGGCCAATCATCACTTCCATTAGGAAGTGGTACATGGGAGAAATATTCATATTCTTGAATAATAGGTAGCCTAGAGCAATGGTGAAAATCAAGGATATCTCAGTGTCCTACCCAGCATAGGCTATTACTACAGCACTTGGGTTGCCCAAAACAAGGATGAATCTTACTAAAATTCCAATGCAAGTGTATTCGAACATCAAGAAAGAATGGATGCAACAATGTTATGGAGTCAATTGCAAGGAGTTTGGTGCACTCACATTGGTAGAGAGGATCCATTATAAGATTGGAGCCTTCCACCTCAATCCCATAGTGAGGCCAAGCAAAATCACTACCTTCTCTACCCAAGCATGCATTTCTTTAAGTCTAAGATTCCTAGTGAACATTCCATAGTTGATTTATTTAGGGATGGAGAAGTAGTTTAAAGAAAATCCCTTTTCCATGCCTCATCAGGAAACTCTGTCAAAGGGAAGGAATAGTTTGTTACACCAATGACATATTCAAAACTGTTCTAGCTACCAACTGGGCAAAAATGATGAAGGATAAAATGCTTACCACAACTATCCATGAAGAAGAGTGGCAACCACTACCTTCACTTTCCACTCAAACAACTATGCTAGAGATCGTTGTAACTACCCAATGGTTATGAGAATACAAATTATGGCTCTTGAGTAAATAAGAGCAATGAGCAAGTGCGAGTGATGAAGACCCATCCATCTACAGACCAGCCATGAGTCACCTTAATGAGGTGGCCTAAAAAATTAGCTTGATGGATGAGGTTGGATCTATTTTCTTAGCCCAAAGAATGCAACTGCCCATGAGGTCGAATCCAAGCACTAGAGAGATCAAAATATCTCTTGTAGAATAATAGACACTCCTAGAAATCTTTGGAAATTCTACGACATTCCAAGTGCACTTGGAGGAGGGTGAGGGGGCAAGACTTTTGGTGATGCAGCACCAAGGGTAAGAAACAATAGTATAAGTGGTCATTGATAGGATTTTTGAAATGCTCAAAGCACCTACAACATTTGCACTAGACATCACTATAGTTAGAGATGTGCAAACATCCGCAAGGATCATAAGTGGTAGAATAAGTGTAACATAGCATGAGGAGCTATTGGATTGACTGGTGGGAATTGGGCAACCACTTTTGGATGTCTTTGACCTTCTGAACAACATCACTATGACCTAGTTAGAGCTATTGGAGGCAAGGGGAAAAAAATATCATCTTGGAGGGCCAACTTGAAACAACCAGGGAGTGGAATGAATGCTTGGCTGCAAAAGTTACTAAATTAAGGACCTAGATTGCCAATCCTACATTTTTCAACCCTACACTAATAAGAGATGAGGCTATGGACCAACTTCATGCTCAAAGGGGTTGAGGATGCAATGGAAACAGTGGTATTCTATAGATCCTTGGCAAAGACCACATAACATAAGATTTTAAATTCTTTGGATCAAACCCACTAGGAAAATGTCTAATTGACCATAGAGAATCATTTCCTGTGGAAACTGTTGGCACATTTGGCCATTTCATGGGACAAAAAGAGTGGATACCAGGAAAAGACAACTTGTAGAATGATGTATGGTTGATAATTTAGAAATAAAGCATGTAGCTTTAAAGTTACAAGTTGATGGATGGTTTGGAGAAGTTACTCACTGTTTAAAAAAAAAGGATGTTAAGACCTTATCAGGATACAAAATTAAAGTGATAAATTATTTTTGAGGAATCGTGGTTATATAAAGACAATGGCATGTATAGAGCACTATATTACAAAACAAGGCACGATTCAGGGTTAAGCAGCAGACAAAATATGCATAAAACATCGATCCAAAGGCCAATAGTGGAGATTAAAACTTTACTATGGACCAAAACGTGGAAAGACTGAGAAGAATATATTTTAAAGTAATATATAATATTTAAAGGTTTGGAGATGTTGGAAAATATCAACCATGAAGAAAGCAGACACACCCTATCTGCCATCCGTATCGACCGCAGTGAGCCAATCAAACTGCTGGCTAAAATGCCGATGCTTGTGATCACATGGTTGGGCCGTAGGAGTTCCANTATGCTTATTGTTTTTTATCTTGTTTAAATTTTTTAGCTAGTGGTTTACATAGTATCATGCTTGGTAAGTAATTTTGGGATTTTTAGATTGCGCTTATTGTTCTTGTTGCATGATAGAAATTTCTATTAAAATTTTTCCATAGAAGCGCTTGTGTTTGAAAGCCTTAAGAACATTTTAGTAGTGAATTTGATTATTGTGCAATGTATAAGAACTACTATTGGGATTTTTGTAAGAGAGCCTCTGCGTGTAGTCAAGCCGTTGAACGATTCAATAGTTAAGAGGGTTCAGAGAATCTTTGGTATTTTGATGGGACCAGAATAGCTTTATTTTATCTTTAAAGTGAATATCCATGGTATTTCAATCAGAAATTGTCAAGTATTTTGAAGGCTCTATTGAATGCAATTGTTGACATCCATTATCTAGCCAAAATGGAGTCTCGTACGTGATAGTTTATGCAGTAAGTTTTTTGGTAGCATAGTAGGATTGTCTTGAAGAAATTGCTTATTTTGAGCCTTGGAAGTTTGAAAAATTCGTAATTATTGAATTTGAGATAGCTTTATTGCAAAGTGTTTACTCATATCATTTTACCTTATTTAAACATTTGAGGTCCTAACACAAATCTGCTTTCTTTTTTGTCTATTTCCTTTGAATCTTGCTCTATTTCTAGTTTTCTTGTGGAACTATCTCTTTCTCTACGGAAAATTAGAAGTAGATTCGTGGATTTGTGCTTAAATGTTTCTGCAAAATTTTATTTGTTACAAG
>MNCI01010595.1:464930-480811 GCA_015680685.1 Gnetum montanum | reverse complement strand
CTTGAAGAAATTGCTTATTTTGAGCCTTGGAAGTTTGAACAATTTATAGTTATTGAATTTGANACCGCGTAGACTAGGCAATTGAACAAAATAGGAACTCTCAACAACTCACAGTACTTGGCAAAGTTGGCTGAATCTCTTTAAGATAAGTCATTTGTAGTTTACACACAACGCAATTGTTTTATTTTTCACAACCACACACCACAATAGCACACACACATACTCACATTAACTACTGAGTCTATTTGGAGGTATCTGGGCCTTGGTGTTGCCAAAGACCAGCAAGCACCTAAATCCTGTTCGAGGACACTCATTGGCGGTCGCGTCCTAAACGGTCGCCAACAGAAAGTTGATGCACACAAGAAATAATTAACTGAATTTATTAATCAACATTCGGAGCAACTGGCTAGAGCAAACACAGAATTGAGTAGATTGGCAATAGAGAATAGGAATCTCTTCATGGAGGAGGTGCACACCCTTCGCCAGAAGACTGTAATTGAGGTAGCTACTTGGAAATTTGAAGCTCTCAAATTTGAGAAAGTCAAAGATCATTACAGAGAGAAAGTTAGTCTACAAAATGAAGTAAATGAAAAACATATCTAATTGGTGAAGAAAAAAGAAAATGAAGCCCTCCAAAAACTCCACCAAGGTAGAGAAGTTTGGAAAACCATCATTAATGGGATAGATGCCTACAACAAGGCAAAAATATACACAAAGGAGTTGCAGATCAAGGAGATGATGGAGTACACGGAGCTTGCCAATTTCCATTATGCAAATCTAGCCATGTTTACTACTGGATAGCTACGATATGAATTAGAGAAATATATGGCCAACTCATACTTCTTGTATGAGGTCAAGTTCAAGCACCATAACAACACCAAGGACAAGCTTATAGTGGCTAACGCTAAACTCAAAGTTCTCAATGCATACTTGACAAATCAACAATCAACTGTTGAGAACCAGGCTAAGAGGATGAACAACTACTAGAAGCTATAGAATGTAGTAAGGGCATTTGACATCAAACTCAAATAATTCTTTGCCTAGCTTATCAATGTAAAGGAGATGTTCTCGATCATGCCTTGTCCATGGGATGTTCCCATTCCAGTCCACATTGGTGATGCCATGTGGACTATCCTTAGAGTAAGGAGGAGAAGATGAAGGCATTACTTAATGCCTTTTGCCTTCCATCAGAGGTTGTAGTCACAGTAGGATAGCAATAGCTACCTTAGTTAATGCACATGCCTAGAGTTGGTGAAGGTCCTTCAGAGCGTTAGGAACCTCCATTGCTTAGGACTGTTTGATCTTCACCATCATCTTCACATTGTCAGAGGATGTGTTGTCCAAATTTTTGTAGTCATGTCATGGTGTTTAATTTTGTGTCATAAACACTCCATTTTTTTTGTAATTTTTTGATTTGTACACTTAGGCACTCAATTTTGTCAAGTTAGTTGTTTTGTTAGGAGTCAATCAATAATTCCATACCTTCCCAATTTTGTAAAAGAACTTAAGGATGAGTTTTTGTTCTGTCATGGGAGTATGATGAGTGTTAAAGTGTCATGTCAAGGGACCTCCATTTACATGGTGTTGCCCTGTTGATAAGGTCACATCGATGTAGCATTTGCTATGTTGACAAGGCCTCATCGGTGCATGACTAGTGCAAAAACTATTAATATGAGCTCTCAACCATGTTTATGGGCATCCAATTCATAGTAGTATTCAAACTCTTATAGTGTTTACATTTGAAAGTTAGAATATTTTTCCCAAGTGCCTACAACAAGAGTCATTGAGTATACGAATCTTTATTCGAGCATTGTTGTACCTAAGCATGATAATGTGTATGGTAATAAAGACGAGCTTCTTGATAAAGCTTGTAGCATTTTAGATAGTTTAGATATTTATTCATGCATTTAATGCTTTTAGTTAATTATTTAATGTTTTTCCAGCAATTAAGCTAAGTAAGCAAGATAAGCTAAATAGATTAAATACATAAGTACAATCGCTTTGAGTGTAACACATACTTGCTTGGTAATCCCACTAGTGTTATTACTTGATGTGCTCAGTAGTGTAGCACTTGGTAACCTTGTAGTGGATATGTGGGTTCAGGACATGTACAAAAAGTGAGATTAGATGCTTGTGTTAGGATTATCTAGAGACCAATTAGTTAGTTAGATTGAATTAGTCATTAAATTACTTTCTCTCTCTTCAAGCACCAAAGAACATAAAACATAAAATGACAAAAATCATATGCCTCAATCACACTTAACCATACCTTTGTACTTCACAAGTGTAATTGGGAAGACAATGAAAGACCTTAGGGAAAGATTCACTTTGTAGAAGACTAGTGCACTAGAAACTAGAGAGTCCATAGAATTCAATTGGATTGTGCATGAATGCTTCATGATATGTATGGTTGAGCGTAGGGGTACCTTCACCGCTCATCACCTATGTTAGTAAATTATAAAACATCATCATTAAACTCAACTTGACATTAAATCTAGATTTAAAGATGCTTGTGCAACCAGGGTCAAGGAAGAAAAGAATTGCTCTTTTTTCATGAAAATGATATCAACCATTCAACCTAGAGAAAATATACTCGCTTAACATGTGATTGGTTTCCTATCTATGGCAATGATACAAGAATGTAGAGTTAATCCTTTGCATCCAAGGGAAGATTTCTTCTTACAATAGGAGAACCACTTCCCATGTTTGGTAGTAATCTAATACTAACATGTGTAGGGAACTTTGGGACTATAGCCTCACTATGACAATCATCCAAGGTATTTTTTCCCCTTAAATATTTAAGCTTCCTTCTTAATGACATAATAAAAATTTATTCTTTCTACTTGAAATTATAGCCAAAGAATGTGTGCTTCCTACTCAAAGTCATGTTATAAATTTCTACTTTGTACTTAAAGTCACAATTAAGAACATCTTCTCCCTAGTTGAAGTCTCCATCAAGAATGTGTGCTTCGTACTTAGAGTTACCATTAAGAACATATACTTCCTTCTCAGAGTCATTGTTGAGAATACGTACTTCTTATCTAGAGTCACTTTACTATATTCTCTTTTCATATACTTGTGTGTATGTGCTCTCTCCATCATTTTTAAAGCATTATTTCTTATCTTTTCTTCCTTTTTTTATATATGCTCTTCTTCTCTTACCCTCATACATACTGTAACTTAGGTTCATCCAAAAAGTATACTTAACAACCCATATTTTGTCCTCCTTAGAACAAAATATCTTAGTAGAAGATTTTATTATCCACCTTCCATTAAGATGGTTAAACATGAAATCCCATTTTACATTTACTATCACAATCAATAAAGTGACTGACATTCAAAACAACATTTACTAAGATGTCCCATAAAATAAGAACCACTATCTAACATAATATTTACAGGTAACTAAGAGCATAATACAACATTATTAGAAGATCATCTTATTAAAGTTCTTCATCATGTCAAATGTTAAACACTAGAGGAAGGTGGTGAATATACAAATTTATCCTACTAGTCAGCAATTACAAGTTACCAAATCAAATACATAAGTACATTTATATTAGAGCACTCAAAAGCTAGAAATCACGTATCATGTTGTTTTACATCAGGATGAATCACCATTTACAATCAAAACCACTATTCTTATGTTAAATAAAATCCTAAATTAGGAAAATTTTAATAAACAAATCAAGATATTGGGATATCTAAAAATTTTGTAATGACCTCACTACCCCAAAATAATATCATGAAGATGCTTTTCACAAGATAAGAATTACAAATAACATTGTTAATTTTCTTCAGTGTATCATGAGCTGTTCCATTAAGGCATCACTGACTAAGGATCCAAGTGGTTTTTCAGCACATAAAAATACCAAAATCATCATATCATAACACCAAATTATAGGATCCTTGGGGTACTTAGGCTAAAGACTCTTCACAAGATTAATGAATTCAAGAAAAATCATTAAATAAAGGAAACATATTACAACAAGAAGCATCAATATTATATATTGCCTCATATCTAATGCATGATGGAATCACCATATTAAACTATCACAATGATCAACTAGTAGGAGAAAATGTGTTTTTCTCATAACTCATCATAACAAAATTGGGTACATATATAATTTTTTTACATAAATTGAACATCATTGATAATATTTTTTTAGCACATTACAAGATTTCTTAATATAAAAATTCTGAAGTAGGGCACAATTATATTTTATGTAAGAGCTCACTGTAACAAGAAAGGAATTTCCTTGGAATTAACTAACACTTAAAATATTCAATCATTTCTATTTCAAGTAGGTGACACATGATTATGTGTCATACGTAAGATAACTATTCATGCAACTAACAAACTCATGTATCATTTGGACCCCTTTGACTTGAGGTTAATTATGCATGTGTATGCAATCTACTTGTAGTAACTATTCATACAATTTGATTCTCTACAAGAACAAGACCAAGATCTATTCACTTATATTAAGGTAGCTCATATGTTTTTTATAACTACTTTGTTAAAGTATCTAAATAGATCTTCCACTTAAACCAAAACTTGGACTTGGATACCAAGTGTAATACTACTTTATTAAAGCACTCCTCATAACCACCCAAGAGGGCTACTATAACCAAATGTTTTAAAGAGAATCTAAGGTGGACTATGCCTCATCATCCTCAAGAACCTAAAAGCATAGTATAGGTACAAAACTCACATGCCACACATTAGTCTAGGATTAGTAGCATCATGAGGATAACTTTATAATCATATAAGAAACCAAACCAATGCAACATATACAACATATTCAAGAACACTAGCATACACATAGACTTTGTTCTTTAAGAAAGCTAAGAAGTATTTGTACTCTAACACATCTACCCCTAAGTCCTACTCCATAAAGAAGGGCAATGGCCTAACCATTAAAGCCAATGCTCCTTTGTAAGTCTACATATCATTATAATATAGCACAGAAGAAATCAAGGTCCTATAGGTTTTTGGTAATGGTTAAGATAACATGGAACCCATAAGGATCTCCACCTTTCTCTGGCTCCTATTCCAAAGGAAAAAAACCTTTGATCCACCAACAAGACATATTTTTCTACATCAAACAAACATTTCTAATTAAATATTTAAAATTTTTTTGAAGTAAATAAATTTAGAAAAAATTTCAAAAATCTAAATCTTCAAAGGATAGGTCTTGGTTATCTCATTTCTAAAAAAAATATATCGATAGTTCTTGGAATAATCTCATTGATTACATCAAATTATATTATTAAATATTTAAATTTCAAAAATATCATAAATTTTTTAAAAATCCATATATTTTATATTTTATCTAGGAATCTCAAAAGGATAGGTGTTAATTAACCTCACTACTAATGTTAGATTATCCTTATTACCTAAATAAGTTACTTTTGACTAGGTTTTGACAATAGCCTCACTAGTAACATCATGAGTAGTTAAGGCATATACATTAATATAATGATAGTTCTTGACTATCACTGCACACCACTAGACACAATTACTTAATGCCATGATCTTGACTAGTTTCCTAGCCACACATGAACTTAGGAATCAAAATCTAAGGTAGGAAATCCATCCAATCCTTGTTTTGTGAGATAAATTCTAGTAAAAAGCACTTCACTACTACATGTAGATGGAGGCATCTAAATGATTCATAGATAGTAGTACTAACTAAGTATGATCAATTATATATTATTTTATTATATTTCAAATTTTAAAGATCTTCAAATTAGCCAAAATTTCTTAATAGTCAAAATTTCATAAAATCTAATTCATATTAAGAACTAATCCAAAATAAGCACAAAATACCTAAGAAGAAAGTTAGTGAAGATTTCCACATATTATAGAAATTCAGCAAAAAAATCAATTGAATTTCAATATGCATATCCATATAAAAAAAGCATAAAATGATAAAAAATCAGCAAATCCTCAACATAATAATTAAAATTATAAAAGAATACTGAATAACCAACAAGTAGAAAGAAAGACTAAAAAATCCACAAGTAGGGAATCCATATAAAAAAATAAACTTTCTTACCATGTTACCAAGCTTTTCAAAATCTTTTCATTAGCTTCTTTTTGCCTTGAAACACTTGTAATATGTTTTCACTTCATGCCAAATCAATGTGCCAAAAATATTTCATGAGTTAAAATGAAGACAAAGAATATTTATAGCTCAAGACATCACATGAACCATAACATGTGATCAAGATACATGTGTTCATAGGGTAGAAATATTCAAAAATATTAAAAAAAATGATACTTGAAATGACTTTAAAATAAAAAAACAAAGTAAATAATGTTTTTTATTTTGTAAAAAAAAAAAACCCAATGAAGAGGAATGATAGTGGAAGAAAGTGATGCAAAAAAGTCAAATGTAATGCATATGGTTCATGTATGCATTTTTTATATACTATGTTATATATATAAAAATATTATATATACTTTTTCCCTTAACATTTCTTACACACATCTTATTTTTTAAAATCAACTTTAATTTCTTTAACTTTTTTTATTCCTTCATATTTCATAAGTTTATTTTCAATTTTATCTCTTCAACTAATACCTTTGATAGCCAAACTACCATAATAGGTACATCCATACTCTAATTCAAATAGCATTTGAAACTAATAGATCCTTATTTAGTGCATATCTATTTACACCCAATCATACACCCAATCATATACCGAATCATATAAATTACAAGAATTCATGGGTAGATCCTACACCCAATCATATAAATTACAAGCACTCATGTATAGCCTAGTTAAATTCCATGGAACTAAGCTATTATGGGTATCTAGATAGCTAGATGATAGATTGTTGATTGTTATCTTCCAAATCACACTCATGTAGATCATTGACCATTGTCTTATCAATCACACTCATGTAATCTAATTTGTATAGTTAAGTATGATTGAGATATATGATGATGATGTTGGAAAGGCCATGACTAAAATATTATTAACATATTTGATATTAGAATTCTAATTTATCTAGTATAAGTACAAGAAATAAATCTAATCTAGCCTATGCATGGAGCATCCATTTCCAACTCATTGTACACATCTTGAACATACACTACCATTTCTAGATTACTAAGTGCCCACTATTAGGCATACCAAATGGTGCACTGCTAGGATTACCAAATGTTAACATAATTATACTTGGAGCTAGTCATAGTTGTGTGATATAATTCTGTGTGATGGAATATAATGTAATTAAATAAGTTCTTGAAAATTAGAAAATAATTAAAATTAAATTATAGTTAAGAAAATTATTAAACTATACTAGGTGCTGTAATGAAGGTAAATGAATTTTTATCTTCTTGTTACCATGATAATATGTTCAAGTACATAGTCACTCAAATAAGACTTTGTACAATCCATCTAGTTTGTACTATGGGCACTCATTGCTAAATTCTAAGTTTCATGAATAGAAATTGTAAGAGTTTGAATATCCTATTAATCTAATGATGCCATAAATATGATCAATGTATGCATTTATAGATACTTATTATCTCTATATAAGCATTATTATGTTAACATAGTTGATCATGCATCAATGCGACCAAAAAAATCAAGGTTCATCATACCCTCATAAATGACTAAAAACTCATCCTTGAGTTAAATTAGGACCAAGTTTGATACAAAATGATGGAAGCAACTTAATTAACTCCAATTGACTAACTAGAGTACTGCATTATAAAATTCATTTGAATGCATTTTTATTTTTATCTTTTTAAAAAATTGAATATATTATCATTTTAAACATTTATGTAGATATATTTAAATTTGTATGAGACATATGCATTATATGGTACAAGGTAGTGGTGGCTCCTATGGTAGCTGTTCATGCCTCAATGATGGTTATAACTTTCCTTCCATTACTATTGCAAATTTTAGCTAAAACACGTTGATTAGCACTGTCATATTCTCTTCTTTCATTCTATGATCATGAATTTTCCAAGCTACTTTACCTAGATATACTTTTTTGGATACTTTCCAAGGATACAATAGAGTTAAACACATTTAAGGTATATTAATCAATTAAGTAGTGAATTGTTTATATTCAACATCGAATGACTTTACTATGTCTTTTAGCTCCTAGTAGTTTTTCATTATATTAGCTAGATTTTTAGTAATAATCCTCTAATCTTCAAATCTTATCTTGAAGATCTTAAGCTACCCATTAGCTATTTTTAGCTTCTAGTATACTTTCTTGTAGATCTTGTATTTATTCTTATATAACAAGTATGAACTAGCCACTTGTTTCTTCAACTCTATCCTTGGCCTCCTAGTAGTAAGAATTAATAAATTAATGTATCAAGAGATGCTAGGATCCATATATTCATTCATTTATTCAATCCACAACTCCTTCATGTGCATTTCAACTTTTTTATATGTATTCAATGTATCAAAGATGGAGTACATCACCTTGCAACTATTAAATGGTTTGATTCATCTTTACCTTGGCTAATCATATCTCTTTCCTTTTTATTTTCTTTTGCATGTCAACTTGGTCCTTGTAACGATTTTTTTTATTTTTTCTATTTCAAAGCCTCATTTTTCTAGGTTGAATTTTCAAAATGCCAATTTTTGGTAGATGGCACATACATCATCCACATAAAGATTCCTATTTTTGACTATTATCCTTCATAGATCTGCATTAACCTTTACTAACAACTCCTATTGGTGATTAAGTTATTCCTCCATCTATTCCTTTTTTCTTCTTTATCTTAAGTAATGATCTTCTCTCCTTGGCTAATTCTCTATTCTCTTTATACACCATGGATTAAACATTACTTTCTCAAGTACACATTCTAGGTGATTTTCTTCTTCTCCATTTTAACCTACTATTTTTTGATCTTAAGTTGTTCAAAGATCTCATTCTTTGGAAGACTTGATTGATTAAAGGAAAGATTAGATAAGCAAGCTCTTAACTGTTGTAACTTCAGCTATTAATTATTGAGTAAGTAAGTTAGTCTCTCCAAGCTTCTTTGCAATAATAATCAACTTGCTCCTTATTTATATGAGTGAGAATTTTATGGATAAAATATATTTCAAGATGTCAATGACTTTCAAAATTGATGGTCTGACATCCATCAATCTTTCTAGCACCAAGGTAATTAATGCTAATAATGATTAAAATAATAAAAAATTAAGGATAGTTAGCTACCTTATCACCTTGAAGATGATACACTACAATCACTTCAAGGACAATTAAGGATAAAAATACTTATAGATAATAACTATGAACTAAATACTTATCATTCATATGATTGTAGATGAAACCTAAGTGAGTTGTAGAAGTAGGTGATTCATTACAAAGAAGGGAAAAAAGACTAAGAGAAGAACACAGATAAGGAAGTGAATAGCTAGAGCTTAAGGCTAAAGTCACTCATAAAACCAAACTTATAAGAGAGAAACCTTAGGTGGAATCTATCAAGTAGGTTTCCATCTCAAAAATAAGGTATTTAAGACAAGATAAGATGCCTAGGTAGAAATCCACTCTCAAAGTAACTCTAAACAAAGATTATCTTAAGATGATTAGAACCAAGAATATCCATAGTTTTTTTTCTTCAAAAACCAAGTTTTGAACCTTTCTTAGAGATTTTACCCTAAGCTATTTGAGAATAGCTCTTTATTATAGTCCATCACTGCAACTAATGGAGAGTGATATTTTGAAAAGATGTATCTCTTCTAGGATAATCTCTAGCTATATGTAAATATCAAGATCAATAATATTATTGTCTCTTATTCAATGGATGCCATCACATGGGCTCTAGGACTTCCAAATGTAGGTACCATGTTAGTAGAAGTGTTCATATAGTCATATGCTAATAGCAAGGAGTGGACTTAGAGATGCTATGGAGTCACTAGAAAGAAATATGTGTACTCATCCAAGTAGAGATAATATACTTCAAGCTTGTTGTATACCACTTGAATTCTATAGTACAATCTAGTAAGGTAACTTTATTCTTCACTAGATCTTGTGCTACACTCATTTACCACAATCCAATTTATGTCAACATTTGAATATCTACCTTAGTAAAAAAATTAAGAATTGGTGCTATGAAAAACTTTAGTGCCTCACCTATGTGATCCATCATTACTTTTGCCATTATTTCTTATCGTTCACTAGGGACTATGACTACTATGGTCTCCTTCCCTTTCTTAAGTATCATAAAAATGCTTGTAATATTGCCCAAGTTTTTTGTTAATTATTTTACAACTAGAGATACTATAACTGCTATGGTAAATGAGTTGGTTTACATAATAGCCTAGCTATGTTATGTTGTAAACAATTTGGAGAGATCATCCTACTATCAACTAATGGTTCTTATCAGTTCATTGAGATGACTCACAATAGAATGATAATATTCGACTTCTTCCATAGATGCTTACAAGGATATTTTTGATCACGTAGTTTTGACTTTATAACCTAAGTTTTTTGTAGCACTTCTTGTTTTCCTTGATAAAGGTGACACCTCCTCTTGAAACCTTAGCTGTAGCTTCTTCTTCATCATCTCCTACGAAGTTGATATGGTGGCCCTATAAAAAATTTCATTAGAGTTGCACGAAATTCCTTTCCTTTTGCATACTTTCCTAATTAGACATGAGAAGAGGAGTACCTTTCTATCTTTCTCATTTTCATTAAAATGTTTCTTAGTATCCAAGAAGATAATTTATGATACATTAATAGGAAATTTCTCAATAAGTGTAGCATAAGCTCTAGTTAGGAAGAAATTTGCCTTACTGGATCATACCATGGGATTCAAATGGTATGTATCAATCTTGGAGTAGATTCTCTCTACCTTAATGAGTGCATCATCTTCCTTTCTATTGATTCCACAAAATCTCTAAACCCACTCCTTTCATTTAACATCTAAGCCTCCTAACTAAAATATGCATAAAGAACATGTAGGAAGGGTTGAAACATCTTTACCATAGAGGAAACCATCTAAATAGCATCTAGGACAAGCTAGAAGATGTAGGCCACATTGCAAGGGATACTATTAGAACTAAAATCAAATAAAATCAACTTAATCATTAATTAACATAGTCTTTAATCCATAAACTATAATGCTAACTAGGATTTACATACAGTTTTATTCCATCTATTACTACATCAATGTAGAATAATTACAAGATTGATACTAACATAACTAGTCCTCATGTAATAGAAGAAAAACTATTGGATTATAAACCCTCATGAATATCTAGACTAACTGTTGGGATATTTTATGATTAGTATCAACCCTAAAGCTACCCTATGTCTTTACATTTAATGGTCACCTAATTTTTTTGGATGCAACCTCCACATCACTAGGTTAATAGAATCCTCTAAACCAACTCTATCACTATAAGGATCAATAAGTGATGGGGCATGATATCGCATGGGCCATGCTATCGCGTACGCGATATCGCGTCCGCTGCGATATCGCATCCCCCGTGATATCGCGTACTCGATATTGCATCTTCCCCTACGATATCGCATACGCAATATCACAGTGCACCATCAAATCTATAAATAAGAGGCGAATCTCCCTTGTTTCTCATTCTAGGCCTAGACCATAGCAAAACTATAGCAATTTTACCTCTCTAGAGATAGAATAATTTCCATGTGCCTGCAGTAGGAGCTCCAAAGTGAACGGATCTTTATTCGAGCAAATATTGTACCTAAACACAAGTTTGTGTACGGAAATAAAGAAAAACTTATTGGATAAACCTTGTAGTGTATGGACTAAGCTAGATAGGACTTTATTTATTATTATTTACTATTAATTATTTAAATTCTTTATTAGTCATTAATTCTCTCTCAATCCTTCTCTCCTAGTTAAGTGCATTCAGTACAACTACTTCGAGCACGTGCGTTATGCTTGGTGATCCTAGCAACGACTAGCGTTTGGTAACCAAGGTTGCATTGATTCAGGGTGTGAATGGTAAGTGGGAATGGATACTGATGCTGGGTTAATTAAGGCTTGGTTAGTTAGTTAATTAGTATCTTCACCCTTCACCTCATTAGCATAGGAGATAAAACAAACAAGACATAAAAATCATATACCTCAGACTTACTTAACCATACAACTTTGATAGATACAAGTAAGTCTGGGAAGATAACAAATGATTAACCTTAAGTGTTCCATAAGGCATGTAGGCACTTCTTCTGTGAAGTTTGACTGGATCATGCATGTAACACTCTTATTCGTATGGTTGAGTGTAGGGGTACCTCGCCACTCATCATTGGCACCGTTACCAGGGACTAAGTGTTTGTGTGCTAAGTAGAACATAGGAAATTATCCACATTGTTGGGAGCTTAAATGAACCATTAAGGTTAATTTAATAAAAAAATTATATAACAGTTAATCAGCACATCGAATAAGACACAATGTCTTCTTCTTCTTCTCATAAGAGCACTTCACCACCTAGGGATCATACAAGAAAAAGTCAGTAGTCTAACACACGTAACCAACCACCAATTCCTCAATAGTACTGGGTGGTATATACTCATCCTGATGAGTATGTATCTAATTTTACCTTTATCCTCCATCAGGATGAACAACTGCGTTGGAGAGATTTGCAAGGTAACATAGTGTTACCTCCAAATCGAGCAGTCCCTAACATGCTTCTTTGTGCTCTTGCACAGATAGGCATGATGGAATTATACACTGAATACCTTGTGGAAGATTATGACATAAGGGATTACCATCCCATAGTAGCACAACATCTAAGGGACTTGCAGTAGGAGAGCCATCATACATTGTTAAAGGGCAAAGGGGTCCTGCATGTCCTAAGTGAAATTGGAGATGGTGAACCACTTATAACAGGTTCTCCATCAAATGATGTTCCCCCTCCTAACAATAGTGAGGAGGTGGGGTATTAGAACCTATGCTCCATGATACATAACTCTAGTTCTAATCCCTGTGAATTCCAACTGTTCACTAAGGGAACAAAAACACATGACAAGGAGGAGCACTTAGATTGTCATCACGACCAGGGCCGAAGCCACTGAAGAGAAGGTAAGAGACATCACCATGGTGATGGTTATCCTTCTTCTTCCCCTTTATCAAATCATTCACCCTCTCCTTCCACATCAAGGCGTAGTCACCAAGATCATAATGGTGAGGATAAGGGTAAGAAAAATGAGAGACCTCGACGAGAGAGTTGAGAGCAAGGACGAGGGTAGTCTAGAGAGTCTAGGCATGATAGAAGGGAAAGTAGGGAACAACGTAGGCATCATAGATGTCATGAAAGAGATGATCATGAAAAACCCCTACTTGCCACGTGAAGTATGCTGGATATCACAGAGGTAGTGAGAATACCTACAAGGCATAAAAAAGATAGTCGGATCAAGAGATTAGATACGAAAAACATCCCACGATTCGAAGGGGGATACAACATTGATTTGCAAAATCATTTACAAGCATTCCACGATGCTTGCACCTTGCAGAACATACAAAATGAGTGGTAGATGTTAAAGGTTTTTCCTAGGATACTCATAAAGGAAGTAGAGAGTTGGTACCGGTTCTTAGAACTGGAAACCATTAGGAGGTGGAGTACGATGTTAGAACTCTTCAACAATAAATATCAAACGTACTCTAGAGTGTCTAACTTGCATATGTAGATCCAAGGATGGAAGCAGGGTAATCATGAACCCTTGGATGCTACCATGGGCCGATATTACACATTGTTACATCATTGCTCGGGCCATGGTTACGCACAATGGGATCAACTACACCACCTCGTAGATGGGCTAAGATACGAAACTAGGAGAACCCTTGGGAAAAATTCCCAAGGGAGATTATCAAAACTTAGATCCCATGAAGCTCATCGATTGTTGGAGAAAGTAGCTAAAGAAGAAAGGGAGCTATGAAAAAGAGAAAGCGTGGAAGAATATAACTGTGATCCTTCCCTCTGAAAGAGGGAAGTAAGATTTTGTGATGAAGAGGATGAGTCACCACTCAAAGAGTTTGTGAATAGAAAAACCTTGCCACTTCAGAAATTAACAACGGAAGTGTCAGCTAAGGTAGATCAAATGTGGGACTCCTTCGATAGTAGATTTGAAACTGTTTTGAAAATCATAGAGGAGTCTAAGGAATGAAGTAGTGATCATGACAAGAAAAAGTGGAGAGACTTAGGTCATGCACGTGACAAGGATAAGGGAAAAATGACTATCGTCAATGAGGTTGTGGAATCTGATACAGATAATGACGTTGGATGTGAGATTTGCCAATATGACCATCCTAAGGGATGTTTCCCCATAATCTGACATCTACAAGAGTCTGGGGTGTATGCACTCAACCCAAGACTTAATAGACGATAGACACCTCGAAGGTTACCTTATCCCCAAGGTAACCCAAGGTAGTCCACTAGTAGTGGAAACACCCACAGTCATGGGGGATGCCACCACCTAGTCAACAATACCCTTACTGGCAACTAGATCCTTATGGCTACTACATGTAGCAGCTGGTTTCTCCAAGGGACTCCATGGGTCACACAACTCCACAACATCACTACCAAGTTTGGGAGTATTTTAGAAGGACTCCTTCTCCTACGGGAGACACTCCACACATGTACCATCCTCCAAATCCATCTGTGTCTCTTGCACCATTAGTTCCAATACCACCCACTCCAACAATGCAAGGGGAACTCCCCACTTAACCGTAGCAACATAATGCTATGAAAGCTATAAACCTTCAACCCACTGCTAGTTCTAACAACCGTAAGAAGAGAAGATCTTTCTTTAGAACCAAAAGCCCAGACAAGCTCTCACAACCACAAGCAATTGAGTCTGTGTATGCTCCTCCAACACATAAGGCTTCAGAGCTCCCTTTGTTAGCAACCGTTTGGGACACGACTACCAACGAGTATCCTCGAATAGGATTTAGGTGCTTGCTGGTCTTTGGCAACACCAAGGCCCAGATACCTCCAAATAGACTTAGTAGTTAATGTGAGTATGTGTGTGTGTTGTTGTGAAAAATGAAACGATTGGGTTGTGTGTAAAACTATAAATGACTTCTCTTAAAGAGATTCAGCCAACTTTGCAAAGTACTGTGAGTTGTTGAGAGTTCCTATTTTGTTCAATTGCCTAGTCTATGCGGTCCTTATAATACCTACTTGTAACAAATACAATTTTGCAAAAACATTTGAGCACAACTCTACGAATCTACTTCTAATTTTCCCCAGAGAAAGAGATAGTTCTACAAGAAAACTAGAAATAGAGCGAAATTCAATGGAAATAGAAAGAAGAGAAAAAGAAAGTAGATTTGTGTAAATATCTCAAATGTTTAGACAAGGTAAAATGATACTAGTAAACACTTTGCAATAAAGCTATCCCAAATTCAATAACTACAAATTGTTCAAACTTCCAAGGCTCAAATAAGCAATTTCTTCAAGACAATCCTACTATGCTACCCAAAAACAATTGTTGCGTAAAATATCACGTACCAGACTCTATTTTGGTTAGATAATGGATGTCAACAATTGCATTCAACAGAACCTTCAAAAGACTTGACAATTTAGGATTGAAATACCATGGAGATTTACTTTAAAGATAAAAGAAGCTATTCTGGTCCTATGAAAATACCAAATATTTTCTGAACCCTCTTGACTATTGAATCATTCAACAGCTTGACTACATGTAGAGGCTCTCTTACAACAATCTCAATAGTGGTTCTTATACATTGCACAATAATAAAATTCACTACTAAAATGCTCTTAAGGCTTTCAAACACAAGCTCTTCTATGGAAAAATTTTAATAGAAATTTTCTATCATGCAACAAGAACAATAAGAGAAATCTAAAAATCCCAAAATTATTTGCCAAGCATGATACTATCTAACCCACTAGCTAAA
>MNCI01010595.1:451326-464668 GCA_015680685.1 Gnetum montanum | reverse complement strand
TTGCCAAGTGGTCACCATGGAGATAAAAAAGTTGTAGTTGACAAGTGGCCTTTGTAGTGGTTATAACCACCATTTCAATTGAGAGGCTACAATTGTCATGAAATTACAACATTTATAGGAAATTTAAAATGAAGCCAAGTATCTAGTGGCTATATTTACCATAGGGTTAATGTTTATAGGTGATGAATATCTTGTAGTTGCAACCATCATGATAGACTAGGGATCCATGGAGGACTCATGTTTTGTTTCTACATGTCTCATTATGGTATGGCCATAAATATATTCATATTTCAATTTTATGGCCCCAAACAACCATAGTAACTTATCCAAACTGGTACCCATTTATCTATATTATTATTTTTCTTATGTCACTCCCAATTTATGTGCAAATTCTCTAGATCATAAGGATGTTCGGCTTTTTGAGATAATAAAACCGTAGTCAAGATGTCTGAAGCGTATTTTTCACGAATTATTGCATGAGCTTGTTTCATCAAGACTAATGTTTGAATTGAAACTGGGATAATGAGCAATGCCAACTCCCTCCTATGCAAATATTTCAAATTAATAGGAAATTCATGGCTATTAATCATCAAGCTTCTGTCCTACAGAAAAGAAATGAAGAATTCTGCCATTTGCTATTGTGGTATTGTTACTAGAACAACTACAAATTCATCCCTACTTCAGTAGTTGCAAATGCCGAGTTACTGGTGTCATCTAGATACACTGAAGCTCTGTTTTTAGTGATAGTTATTCAGTATCAGAAGGTTTGAAACTCTGCTGAGCATCCTGGAAATTTCTACACCCTACACCAGCAGAGCTAAAGGCGCAATGGAAATGATTACAACCATCGTTCCCGGTGAGACCTCCATGTGTGCTCTACATTCACTGAATTTCTGGGACTAGATTCTTGGCAGGATGCCCTTGTCTACCATGATTTAATATTTCCATTAGTTGTGGTTACGCACTACATTTTTCTTGGAGTTTATTTCTCTACCATGCCTTGGTGCTCTGTCAAATACAAGCTAGAAACCCTATTGCGTTTTTGCCCTTTTATGCAAAGAATCCACTCTCTATATACTGCAAATTATTGAAGGAGATCTTCTTTTTCTTTTGCAGGTTCTAGGAGTAAATGATAATTGTGGTTTAGGGTTCTAACTGCCTAAAATATTTGCCCCAGATTTACCTAGGGCTTCCTGCGTTTTTCTTTCTAAATTAGTTTTATTCAATTTGTGAATCAAGGACAGCTATTGTATGATTTGGGTGCTAATATTGGCAGGATTTTGATATATTATTGATACTTGTCTTGCTATTTTTCTTCTAAAATTGCTGCTCATAACCTGTTCTTGTTTTTCTGATTTTCATTGCTGATTCAAATGCAGAGTATATACAAAGTGTTTGATAAATTGCCTTTTTCCAGTGTCTCTACTTTTTCTGTCAATAAACATTACTGTGACATCCAATTCTCAATTCTTATATATATTTCTAACTGCATTTTAACTCTTATTCTTTTTCTCTCTTCTTCTTTTTGTTCTGCACTTCATATACAGGGCACATGAACAAATAGCTTCATGAAGACTACTGAAATTTCCAATGACCTTTAATCAATTTTATTTTACCAACCTGTTCCATGAAATGGCCAAAATTTTCCAACACCCTTCAAACCAACAATAGAGCTTAACGCATACGGTTATGTTAACACATATCGTTACTGACTGGATCTAGGTGGGCCACCTTCCCAAGAAATTCTCTAATCCTGGAAGCCCCCTAATTTATCTCCAAGTCACTAGGAATGAACCTCATAAGGCTCTTCTTGACTCAGGTTCCAGAGTCAACTTAATATCACGAGAGATGTATAAAGCCTGGAACCTGCCTCCACTAAAGAAGAGTAACATTCAACTAGAGTTGGCTGACCAGTCCATCACCATTCCCTTGGGATTTGTGGAGGACATCATTACCACTGTGTGTGGTTGGTCATACCTAGCTGATTTCCTGGTGATATAAGTCAATAGCAACAAAGGGGACTTCCCAATCATAATGGGAAGGGCATGGCTAAGTACAATAGACACATGCCTAGGAATCTGCGATATTTCCTTGGAAATATCTAAGGTAAACATTTATTGAAAGATCGAGAAGAAGAAATTTTCATGCATCACATACAGTGACTCAAAGGGTGATGACATGGAGGAATGCTCAGCATCTCCTACATGCAACCAGTGTGCCCTAGAAACTTTGATACAAAGGTGCCTGTATGTAGCAACCACACAACAAGTGGACACCTCGTGGTTGACAGCTAATCAAAAGAGCAACCAACCAATATGCATGGAATGAACTTGGGGAACAACTCATGCCCATAATGAAATCATAGATACATTGGAATATTAGCATCGCCAACTTGCACCCCTTAATCTAAGAACATCAATTGGTAGAAGTTGGACACTGCTAAGAAATTCGAATAGGCATTCATTATTTTAGATCTCTCACCTTCCATTCAGTCATGGGGGAGATGGCCACCTATGCTGATCATTCGGGGCCCTCAGTTCTTTTAAGTTTTTGTTTTACACGTTTTTGTCTTACATATTTTTGTTTCACACATTTTTTTGTTTTAAAAATTTCTTTAACTTTTCTTGTTTTTGTTTTATAACATCGTTATACTTTTTGATTTGTGTGTGTGTGTGTTATCCATCTTGTCAAGTTTATCATTCAATAAGTATTCTTCATGATGGTATGAACTATTTTCCTATTGGTTGCTAATGTTTGGTTTTTACCTTTAAGTTATGATGTTGATACTAAGGTATGGTTTTTTTGATATGACAGGCAATGAGTCCACTTCATCCATACATTCACAAATTTCTATGGTCTCTCTCAGCTTGGAAATGTACAGTCCCTTTCTAAATAAGAACTATAACGAATCGGTGACTGGGCATTTCTCAAACTAAGGAAGGACTCAAGGACTAAAAAGGATGTAACTTCAAGGGAACTTGATGCATTTGTGTTGGCCATGCTCTTGGGTGCTTGGATGTGTTCTTCTTGATTTTTCTTACCATTTTGACATTACTCAATTATCAGGAAGCTGAGCAAATAAAAATAACAAAGTCTTTACATGGTGTGGTTCTCGTGTATAAATACATAAAAAAAAAGAAAGAGAAAAAAAAGAGAGAAAGTGAGAATTCAAAGCACATCCCTTAGACGAAATAATCATTTGGGCTACAAGCACTGGTTATGGAACTAAAATAAAAATGTTCCCTCTAACTAAGACCCTTCCTCACTTCCTATCTCCTCCTTCGTTTCGTTGAAATGGTGGTGGCTCTTGGGTGAAGACATTCTTGTTACTTCAAGAGGATGGATTGGCTGAATGCATTAATGCGAAGTCACTGGATGTGGTTTGTTTGAGGCCGAACTTGGAATGGGATCTTCTAAGTCACATTAATCATTAACTACATAAGGGGATGTACACCACCTTGTTCTTGAGATCCCATTCTATTCTCTTCTCTCCATTATTCACCTCATTGCCAATTGTATCATTAGTGTATATTTTGGTTGACACATTGTTTTCTTTTTGGTAAATTCTTGCGGTTAAGACTTTAACTCTTGTTCTAAATGACATTCACTAGGCCTACAGACTCTTTGAATGTGGGTTTGTCAGGGCATTAAGGGCATGAGCCTACTTTGGGGAGAACCCACTGACATTCTTATTTTGTGCATCAGTTAAATTCTTTCCCTTAACATTTTTGTAATTAACTTTATTTTGTTCATTTCCATCTTGACATCCATTTCACCGACGTTATAGTTTTCTATTTTTCTCCATCTTTCTTGTTCTTTTTCTTTCTCCATTCTATCACTACCAGAGGCTCACTCTTAGTCATAGGGGTTCGGATCAAAAAATTTTCAATTTTCTCCTAACCCCTACACCTTCGGTAGTCACCACTATGATATCTCTAGATCTGTATTAGCCATACGACAACTCAGCCAATGGACCTTTCACCGAAGCAAGGTATCAACAACATTGAAATTCATTTACCCTTGCTAATATAAAGATTTTTTTGTGTGTGCAGATGACAATCATACAACAATGGATTGGATCTGGAGCGAACACATGGAATGGAGTAGTGTTGAAAGCAGCTATGTAAGGAGCAAGACCGATGGCATGCTTATGGATGGACAACGAAAGGCGCAATCTTGGTGTTGGCAGCAGCAAAACTTCTTTCTCTCTCTCTCTTTCTCAGCTGCCAAATCAAGCCTGATGTCAAATGTATAAGGTGTTCACTCTTGTTATCATGAACACCAGTTTTTTCTTTTCTTGTAATGATGATCTATTCACATGTCATCCCATTCACCATTAGTTCCATTTTGAGTTAATAATCCCATACCATCCTAATATTTTGTAAGGAACTCGAGGACAAGTTTTTATTCAGTCATGGGGGTATGATGGAACATGATATCGCATGGGTCATGATATAGGGTACATGATATCACGTCCGCAGCTATATCGCATCCCCCACGATATCGTGTCTTCCCATGTGATATCACATACGTGATATCGCAGTGCACCGTCAAATCTATAAATAAGAGGCGAATCTCCCTTGTTTCTTATTCTAGGCCTAGACTGTAGCAAAACTCTAGCAGTTTTACCTCTCTAGAGATAGAATAATTTCCATGTGCCCGTAGTAGGAGCTCCAAAGTGAACAGATCTTTATTCGAGCAAATATTGTACCTGAACACAAGTTTGTGTACGAAAATAAAGATGAACTTCTTGGATAAACCTTGTAGTGCATGGACTAAGCTAGATAGGACTTTATTTATTGTTACTTACTATTAATTATTTAAATGTTTTATTAGTCATTAATTCTCTTTCAACCCTTCTCTCCTAGTTAAGTGCATTCAGTACGACTACTTCGAGCACGTTTGTTACGCTTGGTGATCCCAGCAATGACTAGCGTTTGGTAACCAAGGTTGCATTGGTTTAGGGTGTGAACAGTAAGTGGGAATAGATACTGATGATAGGTTAATTAAGGCTTGGTTATTTAGTTAAAGTTAGTTAATTAGTCTCTTCAACCTTCACCTCATTAGCATAGGAGATAAAACTGAAAAGACATAAAAATCATATACCTCAGACTTACTTAACCATACAATCGTGAAAAATACAAGTAAGTCTCAAAATACAACGAAGGATTAACCTTAAGTGTTCCATAAGGCGTGTAGGCACTTAGTCTGCGGAGTTTGACCAGATTGCGCATGTAACGCTCGTATTCGTATGGTTGAGTGTAGGGGTACCTGGCCACTCATCAATAAGGTAGTGTGCCATCAGGTTGGAAAAATCCTTGAAATTAATTTTATCATGATCAAAAACTATCTATTTTTTACATCATTCACCTTTTTTGTAATACTTGGTAATTGATCAACCCTAAAGGTCAAATTTCCCAACTTTGTAATAAACATGGTCATACATGTCTAGAATGTTAGCTACTTACCACTGTTAAAGGAGATGATACATGAAAAAGGAGAAGTTGAAACACAAATTTTAAAACTATAAAAATGGTAAATTACAAAAAGAGACAACAAACCAACATTAGATCAACAACACATATAATATGATTAGATCATCATTGAAAACCATCAAAAAAAGAAAAGTAGAAAGAAGAAAGTAAGATACTTATCAAAATTGATGGAATCAAGAATATTTCCTTTACCTAGAAAGATTAGTTGAGAACAAAGCTTCATCAAGTAAGAACAGGTTCAAATCTAAACATTAGCAAGGGATCTGCCACATATATTCACAAGCAATGGAATGAAAGAAATCATAACATGCAATAGACACCAAGAGAGCTAACATTATCAAGTAATTATAGTCACAAGAGGTAGGGTTTGGACAATTTTAAAAATAAAGAATTAATAATTATTTTCTAAAACTTTGATAACATGTATCTACAAAAGGATCCAATAGTGAATCAAGGGATGAAAATCACCAAGAAAGTACCATAATGAGTTACATGTTAAAGAATGAGTTCCAAAATATAATAAAATACTAATTGGAATAAATCCAAAGTATTTATTTGACATTTATGTTTAACCATATTATTACATTATTCCAAAAATCATAGAATAATACAAAATATAGAAAATTAATTCAAATATAAAATACCAATCATCACAATCCTTTTAGCTTGTTCCTTTATCAAAGACACCAAGCATTAGTAAATGCTAGGAAACAATAATCAAGAAAAGAAATAAATAATAATAATATTTCCAAATATGTAATAAGAGCAAGATCTAAGATCCAAATCTTAAGAAGCATAATATCAGAAAATAATAAAAGATGTAGCTTACCAAGGGTTCCAAGCATCAAACACAATCTTATAAGAAAATATATCATGATCTATCAATAATAATTGAAATACTAGTACATCAAAAGTACATATAAATAAGGAGTTAAGGGCTCAAACCTCATGATGCATAATCATAAACATAAGTATATGAAACTTATTAGAAAAAACTAGCGTAGTTCACTAGCAAGATACAACATAATATAGACCATATTATGTCAAGACATATTCTTATGCTAATTTACCTTAGCATATGAAAATAATTAACAAACCTAATACTATAGTTTTAAAATAGCAAGGAGTTGGACTTGGATATTGATTAGAATGATGTCTTCAATCATGGATAACATGTATTTTTGGAGCAAGTTTACTCCACCATGAAATTAACTTCAATGCACAAAATCGACATATTATGCAAAGATAAAATTATTTGCTAGAAAATAAGAAAACTAGTTACCTTCAATTAATTTATTATAAGATTACAATAGGGTTCACACAACCCACAAGCATCTAAAAACCTATCACACTCAAAGGATACTACAGAGCATGAGGCTCTACCACCACACAATGGTTATTCTCACAGCAAAACAAAACCAATAGAAATCTCTTCCACAACTTGGAACTAAGATCTCAACTCACAAGTGAGAAACAAGAGAATAAATCACATAGAACAACACCACAAGATAATCTTAGAGCTACAATCACCAATTACACTCACCCAATGTGCTTACCCAATCTCTCTTACTTAGATCTCCACTCTCAAGAGTGTTTTCTCTTACTCCTACCTCATACAAGCTCTTTCCTTGCATATTATCTTTCCTCCCTTCTTCTCATGGATGAATGCATGCATAATTATAGAGATTCAAAACCCTAGGAGGCTTTCTATTTACCTCCATATATGTTTTCAACAAGGATCTAGAGTCTTTAAAATGTTTCCCAATTAAAATTCCACATTGAATTTTTTTTCCTCATTGATACAAATGTCTCTAGTTTCATGTAGACATCTACTATGAAAGCCCTACATTTAGGAGAGACATCTACTATTTTTGGTAGATTTCTACTCTATTCTTGAGACATCTATACTTTAGGTCTGACATCTTAGGGGATACATCTATCCTATAGATGCCAAAAATAAAAATGTTCATTTTGACATTGGAAACCTTTTAATGCCTCCTAACAAGTCCCCATAAATCCTAGAACCCCTTGAACTCATCACAATGAGCCAAAAATACCTTCAAAGATGCCAAAACATCCAAGAATCATCATCTTCAAAAATCGACATAAGAAGATACACAAAAACTAGATACACTTGTCTAGGTCTTCTCCAAGCATAAAACCTGAAAAAACAACTTGTAGGACAAGCACACGGGAATCAAAAGAGTTATTCCTACATTAACTCATTCACCCTTCAAAAAGTGAACTCATGTGAACAAGGGAGTAAGGGTTGAAGTGATCTCCCACTCAACAAGTTTGGTCTCATGGATTCATACAACATCATCAATGGATTGATCCTTCTAATGAATCAAATATTCACGCCTCTTAGCTCCTTGAGTACTAGAAGCTTCCCTCTGCTTGAGTACAAATACCTTCTTGTCCATTGAAGGCTTGGACTAATCAATAGTCTGCTTCAACTCATCAATGTTCCCTTGTATGGTCTCTTCATCAAATGATCCATGAAATTACACAAGATTTGAAACATTAAAAACAAAAGACATACCAACATTATTTGGTAAATCAATCTCAAAAGCATTATCATTAATATTAGCCTTGCTTTTGAAAGGCCTCATCTTCTTAGATTTCAATTTGGAGAAGTTAACACCTCTCAATTTCTTTTTCTTCAAGTGCATCTAAACTAAGTCACCAATAGAAAAATTAGGCTTTTTCTTGTCCTCATTCCTTTTAAGGACTCTCTCTTCAGCCTTCTTCTTAAGATTTGAATTTACTTGTGCATGGAGATCCCTCATTTCTTGCATAAAATCAGCACTAAGTTGAGCATCACCATTGAAGCTCTTCAAAGTGTTCACCATCTTTGGATAAAAGCCATAATTCACCTCAAATTAACTTTTGTTAATTACAACATGAAAAGCATTATTATACAAAAATTCAACATGACACAATAAGTTTTCCCACCTATTTAGCTATCAATCACACAAACATCTCAATATTTTTAGCAAGGATTTATTTACCACCTCCATTTGGCCATTAGATTGTGGATGAAATGCACTATAAAAATTTAACTTTTTCCCTAAAATATTCCAAAGGAACCTCAAAAAATAACTTGTAAGCTTGGAGTCTCTATCACTAAAAATATTCAAAGGAATACAATGCAACTTCATAACATGCTGGAAAATAAATTTGGAACATGAGAGGCATCACTCATCTTCTTGCATGGAATAAAATGTGCCATCTTGGAGAACCTATCCACAACAAAAAAAATTGCATTGTTCCCACTCTTGGTCTTTGAAATACTACTTACAAAGTCCATTAACACACTTTCCCATGGACCTTTGGGAATTGACAAAGGAATGTCCATCCACACCTTTACCTCCTTTGAACTTTTGACATGTCATGCACTCCACAAATTTTAAAACTTCTGTAGCCATACCAAGCTAAAAATAGTGCCTACCCACAAGTTCAAATGTTTTATCCCTACCCATGTAACCTACCATGCCACTACAATGCTTTTCAGAAAAAAACCTATTTCCTAAAATCATAATTAAGAACACATACCTTTCCATTCTTAAATAATAGTTCATCTTGAATATGATAGTCCCTTCATTGACCTATCCTGTTCATCAATGATTCATTGAGGCTCCTTCAAACCTATCCAAAATCAACTTCATGCTCATACAAAGAAGCAAAATCACTTATACCTTCCACAAGAGGTATGTTGAAATTCATCAAATGTACCATAGATAATGCATTAGCCACCACATGGCTTTCCCACTTTTGTGCTTCAAAACAAAATTAAACTCTTGTAACTGTGCAACTCACTTCATGTTCTTTTCACTCAACTTCTTTTGTGAGTGTAGAAATTAAAGTGTTTTGTGGTTCATCATCAAAGTGAACTCTTTAGCCAACATGTAATGCCTCTAATGCTTGATTACTTAAAGAATAGCATACAACTCCTTCTCATATATGCTATATTCTTACCTTGACTCATTTAACTTTTTAGAAAAGAAAGAAATAGGCCTACCTTCTTGTGAAAGTACCCCACCAATGGTAAGTCTACTTGCATTCACCTCTAGTTGAAAAAACTTTTGAAAATCTAAAATTACAAGCATCAATTCACTGGTAATCTTTACTTTCAATAATTCAAAGCTCCCTTGGGTTTTATTATACCACCTAAATTCTTTATTTTTCTTCAACAAAGCAAACATAGTCCATGAAATATCACTAAAGGTTTTTATGAACTGTATATAAAAACCTACTAAACTAAGGAATGATCTTACCTCCCCAAAATTCTTAGGAGTTGGCCAATCCCTAATAGCCTTCACCTTGGTAGCTTTCATTTGAATCTAATTTTTAGAAATCACATGACTCAAATATGTGATTTTCCTTTTGAAAAAATGACTTTTCTTCACGTTGATCACCAACTATGCCTCCTTCAACTTAAGGCACATCATCCTTAAGTGATCTAAGTGCTCTTTCTCATTAGAGCTATATAGCAAAATATCATTAAAAAAGACAATACAACACTTACCAATCAAGTCCTTTAATACATCATGCATCAACCTCATGAATTTAGCAGGTACATTTGTGAGCCCAAATGGCATCACCAATCACTCAAACAATCGATTTGGTGTTTTAAAAGCTATCTTCCACTCATCACCAGGCTTGATTTCGATGTGATGGTAACCATCCTTTAAATTAATTTTGCTAAAAATTATTCCATTGGTAAGGACATCAAGGATATCATCCACCATTGGAATAGAAAATTTGTACCTCACTATTATCCTATTCATTGCAATGGAATCAATGCACATCCTCCATTCATTGCTATCCTTCTTTGGAACTAGCACTGTTGGAACTACATAAGGTGAACTGGTTTCCCTCTACTTGCCTTTGCAATTTTTCCTCTAATTTGGTACCATTTGATAAGCTCTCTCATTTGGAATGGTAGCACTAGGAATGAATTCAATTTGATCCTATATAATTCTTATTGATGGTAGTTCATCCAATTCCCCTTTGAACACCTTGGAAAATATCTCATTCAAGCCTACCACACCTATAGGAAGTTCAACCTACACATCATCATGGTTAGTAGCAACTGTTGTCATAACAACAAAATCAAAAATAGTTTCATCATGTTCCTTAATATATTCCCTCTCTTCTATAAGGATTAAGGAAGCATTAAGTATGTTTTTCTGCCTCACTTGTTCAACTATCATAGGAATCAAATCATGGATTTCATTAGGTCTAACAACACTCAAATTTCTTACTTCATCAAACTTCGCATCATTGTCAAAGTTCCAAAATCTACCAAGAATTACATTAGAAAAATCTATTGGAAGAACATCATATTTCACAACATCATGAAAACTTCAATTTTAAATTTTAAAGTACATTGTTTTCTCACATCTTAGGAAAAATCTTTAGACAACTAATGCACCTTATAGGGTCTTAGATGAGGATTAGTTACTGAACCCAATATAGCAATTTCCCTAGAAGAAATAACATTTTCTTGGCCTCCCCCATCAATTTAAACATGAATCCATTACCCACTAGGCAAACAACTATTCCTAATTCGAAATAACAATTTTCTATTAGGATGATCTCCTCTATTTACATTTTCCATGAATGCACAAGAATTTAATTTGGAAACATCCTTAATTTTTCAAGCATTAGGATTACCTCTCTAAATAGCTTGACTTGATGTCTCCTCCACCTCCATGGTTTGAACAACTTTGTCCTTGGCTACCTTGTGAAGCAGACATTTCCATTACTTATGTTCCCATTATGCACAATTGAAGCAGTGAATTTTTGATGAGTTGTTAACTTGATCCTTGTCTTCCTTGCTTAGGTCCTTCTTGGTTTTACCCTTCTCATCATCTCCTTTAGTCTTCTTATCTTGGTTATCCTCCTTGTCTTTGGATTTGGATTTGGATCCCTTATCAGATCTAGATCACTTTTCCTTATACTTAGAAGTTTATTTGCTCGTATTTTTGAATCCACTTAATTTATTCTTAGCCTTAATTTCCATATCATAAGCCTCATCAAGGATTTGTGGCTCATAAAAGAACAACTCTTGCTAGTACATCATTTTGAGACCTCCTAAAAATATTCAAGCTTACTCATACTCCTCTCAATTTACCTTAGCTTAATAGAAATGATTACAAAATTCAATATAAAATTATTTGACATCCTTATCATCTTGCCTTAGGAATTTCAACTTCATAATGGTTTCTTGTCTTGGACAAGATTGTTTAAATTTCTATTTCATCCTATATTTCATCATATTTCAATCTTTGATAGGTTAGCCATTTCATATTTCATAACCCTTAGACTCCTTTTCCCACCAAGTAGAAGTCATGCCTTCTAATCTAGATTTAGCAATAGGTATACTTAAATTATTTGATACCTCTTCCAACTAAAAATGCTTCTTAAGTTCCTTTAGCCAACTTGCAAAAGCATTAGTTCCATCTATACCATTAAAAGTCTTCAACTCTACATATGGAAGTCTTGAAACATTTCTAAATGATCTCACAAACCTTGCCTCATCTTCATTGTGAAGCTTACTTGAAGAAGTATTGAACATTGCTAGAGCTCTTCGAGCTCTTATTTGAGGAATAGGATTTGTAGTGACTAAAAAATTTGATTACTAGAAAACTAAAAATCTTAGCATAATAGCTTTAACCCTAAATCCTTAGGGCCTCTAAAAAAATGGGATTCATGGTACCTTGGATGGTTTGAGAACTCACCCAAGGACTTACAAAATGAAAAAAAATAATCCAAAGGAGAATGCATATCTAAAAATTGGAAAGAAAATGCATATTACACACAAATTGAGATCTTATAAATTAATTAAAAATAAAGAATGAGTTTAGGGGATGTGTACAAATTTTGTATGTGGAAGAACAAAGGGGATTCACTTGGGTAGGGATTCAAAGTCTATTGAAGCTGATATAATCCACTTCACGATTTGGATGTTCAACAACTCCAGATGATATCAAACCTCCTCTACTATTGCTTTAGATCTGAAAAATTAGCTACTATAGGAGAATTTGAAAAGTGGAAGATTTGGGTTTTAGAGTGCTATACACTAAGAGTTTGGAATCTTAGGAGTGTAGCATAGAAACCCAAAAACTTACAAATCTTAGGGGGGTAATGAGGGGTCACAAGGCTACAATGGTTCCATGCTAAGGGGGGTTTGAGAAGCTATGCTTTGTTGGTGTGCAAGAGCTCTCAAATGCTACAATTGCCAAATTCTCAAAAGATTGCTAAAGTGTGGAACCTCAAAATGGTGTTTAAGCTAGTTTTTATAGGTTTTGGGCCATGGGTTGGGTTGAAAAATGTCTGTACTTTGGCTGAAATATTGGCTACAAATTTTTGCAATTTTCTACCATGTACAGGTGAGATGGGTGTCCAAATTTTGGGGCTTACTATGTATGGAATGTGTCAAAACTCCATGGCCATTTTGTTTACTATAAATAGTAATGAGGACACACCATTTACACTAGAGGAAGATCTTCTATGTTGGGCCTTCTATCATCCTCACTAGAGTACATGGTTAATGTTGAAGTGCATGGAATGTTAAAATCTGGTGCATGTGGCTTCTACATTAGGGGCATGCAATCTCCATGCTAGACATGTAGTCTCCATGCCAGGGGTGAAGTTTTCACACTAAGAATAGATGCCACCATATCCTTCCATGCTAGGAGTAGGTGATCCACACTCCTCTACACTAGGGGTAGGTGAGATCTACCCCTTGCAAGTGTTTTCAGTGTAGAAAAGTTTATACCCCCAATAAAACCCATCAAATTGCCACTTTTGGCATCCTAGAAGGCATTTTTAACACCCCC
>MNCI01010595.1:359524-434712 GCA_015680685.1 Gnetum montanum | reverse complement strand
AGTAGGATTGTCTTGAAGATATTGCTTTTTTGAGCCTTGGAAGTTTGAACAATTCGTAGATATTGAATTTGGGATAGATTTATTGCAAAGTGTTTACTCGTGTCATTTTACCTTGTTTAAATATTTGAGGTCTACACAAATCTGCTTTCTTTTCTTTTCTGTTTATTTCCATTGAATCTTGCTCTATTTCTAGTTTTCTTGTGGAACTATCTCTTTCTCTAGGAAAATTAGAAGTAGATTGCGGAGTTGTGCTCAAATTTTTATGCAAAATTTTATTTGTTACAAGTAGGTATTATAAGGACTGCGTAGACTAGGCAGTTGAACAAAATAGGAAATTTTCAACAACTCACAGTACTGGGCAAAGTTGGATGAATCTCTTTAAAGTAAGTCATTTGCAGTTTACACGCAACGCAATGGTTACATTTCTCACAACCGCACACCACAATAGCACACACACATACTCATATTAACTACTGAGTATATTTGGAGGTATCTGGGCCTTGGTGTTGCCAGAGACCTGTAGGCACCTAAATCCTGTTCGAGGACACTCGTTGGCGGTCACGTCCCAAACGGTCGCCAACAGCAACTTGCTAAAACCAATTTTATTGGAAAAACACTAACTTTCCACTTTGGTCTTTAGCCTCTCCCTCCATCAATGTTAAGGTAAGAGATGTGAGGTTTCCATCATCTCACCCCCCCTTCTCTCCCCACTCTATCATACCCATCATGGAAGTAGTTTGGAGGCTAGCATTGATGAAGTTTGAAATAAATTTTATAACTAGATCTACTTTTGTTGCAAGTTGAAAGCCATTTTCTAGCTAAAAGTTCCAAGGAATCCAACACTACCTTTACCCCCCCTTCCCCTGGGCTATACCAAAAATCTTTGCGTGGAAGCTGTAGGTGGTTTGGATGCTAGAATTTCACAACATCTGCTATAAATTCCTAAATCAAATCTAGCATGGAAGCCTTGATAACCATTTAATTTTTATTGTCATATTCTTTTCCACTAAAGTAACATTGGTTTCCATACCAACCAAGCCTACTTTTCCCCTTTTTGGTAAAGGTTGGCAACTTGCCAAAACCATCTTTGGAAACTACCAAGTTTCCATGTTGGTCTTCAAAATTTGCCCCCTCTTTCCAACATTGGAATGAAAAGGATATCTCAACCTCTTTCTCCTCTCCCCCCTATCATATCTAGTGTAGAGGTACTTGGAAGACCAACTTGGATGAGTTTTGAAGCCAACATTGCCAATATTTCATTTCTAGTAAAGGGGTAAACCCCCTTATCCCCCACTGACTAATTATAGTAAGTACATCATTTGTTGCCATTTTTATTCCCTCTAAGAGTTTTTGAATTCCATTCACTAGTAATTTACTTCTATTTTGACATTTATAACTTATTCTTAAGTAGTCCTCAGCACTATAGCTAAGCCTTTTTGAAAGTCCACCAAATTGCCCTTCACTTTCACTAGTGAAGATCATAACCAACAAGTCATAAGGATGTATGAACCCAAAGACCCTGCTATCATTGAGTGTAGGTGATCTTTGAGAGTTAGAGGGAAGAGTTCTAATTTTGGAGTTATTAATGAAGATTTTTATAACTTCATTTGTTCCAAAATATAGGTAGGTATGCTAATTCCATGAATTAAAGCTGAGGCAAAAACGAAATTTGAGCTTATACATAGGGATGGAAAAGAGTACATCCCTTTCTTGTATGAAGAAATTCCTCTTAATGATGTCTATTCTAGCATCCTAGCCTAATTTATTACCACAAAAGAGAAAGATGACCAGCCTACCTTTGTGGAAAAATAGAAAAAGGAGAATGAATTCTAGGTAGAATATGAGCCTGAAAACATCCTTGGAGGACTATTCCAACAAACATCCCCCAAAGTAACAGAACCTTCCCCTAATGCTTTTTTTTTCTCCATGGGCATGGTGCCACCATATTTTAGTCCTCCATACCCTACTATGGTAGATCCCACGCTGGTTGTAGCCACACATCATACTTAGTTAATGCCACAAACAACAAACTATAACACATCAATACCATTTACAACATAGTATCGATATGTAAAATCATAAATGATGGCTTTTATCACTACAAATCCATTAACTAATTTCATGGGATCCATCATGAGACCCCCAGCAACACAAGGGTCACACATCACATTTTTCCAATTTGTGCCTCAAGTACTAGCATAAACATCTTTTTTGTTGTTTGGCCCACAAGGCCACAAGCTTGACAACATATGCCACATTCTTATGTACAAACCTTGTAAACTATGGGGCCATCACAAAGTTTGAATCAAGCCTTCCAAATGATCCAAGACTAATAGACAAGTTGAAGAGGCTTCAAGCCTCCACCACAAAAATCATCAAGATTATGGAATTCTATCAAGACAATCCCATAAGTCCTATAGTCCCACCCTTGATACTTCCTCTTGGTGTCCCCATTTCTTAATTTAGAAAATATAATGGAGAAGGTGATCCCAATGCTCATCTTATTATCTTTCAATTAGAATTCTTTCTCTTACAACCATGGCCTTATATCATCATGAAAATTTTCCCTATGTCTTTGACTGGGAAAGGATTTGATTGGTGTTGTGCATTGCCCAGAGGATCTATATCCTCTTTTGAAGACTTAGTAGCCTAGTTTGTCAACAACTTCAAGTATAACTTGAAGCTTGATACAATGCTTGACTAACTCATGAAGGTCAAGTAGGGGTCCTTAGAACCCATACAAAAATTCATTCAATGGTGAAATAGACTGTTGAATGAAATACCATAGCCCATAACTGAAGCCAGATTATTAGCCATATTCAAGGGAGTAGTTAATGACTTCATCAAGTCTAAACTCTACTACCTTGATCCACAGTCTCTTAGCCAAGCATTCTCATAAACTAAAAATATTAAGGATGCCATGGAGGCCATCCAAGATTTGGCCTACATATCATATAAAAACTAGCACACTCGAAGAGACAAGGAAAAGGGCAAACAAAAAATCACTACTGTAGCAACTGTAACCAAAGAAACCAAGACCATGAACCAAGTGTTAAAGGTCAACCCACCAAAGGCCCCTCCTAATAACCATAATAACCAACCATCAACTTCTAGCACCACTACATCAATAATAAATAAACCTAACTTTGAAGTGAAGGATAGGTCTAAATATAGTACATTTCCATTAAAAACATCTAAGTTGCTATACCAACTATTAAGAAGTGGATGCATGCAACACAAGTAAATAATTGAAGCTACTCAAAAGAAACACGAGTGACTATGCGAAATAGCCAAAGATCTCACTCGGGCAATGAAGGATGATTCCTAGTTGCCTAAATACTTCAAGTTAGACCACTTCTGTCATTATCATCAACTATCTAGTCATGATATAGACCACTATCTTGCACTGAAGGATGACCTCCAAAGGATGATAGATAAGGGAAAACTAGTTTTAGATGCTTCTAACCTAGTTCGGCCACAAAACTAGTCAATGCAGGTCTACAAAGACACTTTGAATGCTAATGATAGCTCTTGTTATTTCAGCATTTAACATTGATGACAATTGTAGACTTGAAAGAGAACCATTCATGATTCAAGTACCCCTCTACAATGAAAGAGCTTCTTTATCTTTCCATAGCTCAAGATCTCCTTTCATTGTGAGAGTACCATCACAAATGCCTCCAAGGAAACCATTTTTCATCAACTTCTCTCAACTCAATATAACCCAAAAAATCGTAGCCCAACCAACTACACAACAACCTCCTATGGTGGCCAATGCTACTACCTCTTCCTTATATCCAATGGTTGACAACCAAAAAAATACAGCCAACCAAATGAAGAAGCATAAGCAAAAGCCTGACAACAAGGGAGATAAGCATATGGAGGCATGAAAGGAAGTGGGGCCACCGAGGCCCACTCCCATTTTGGCTATACCTATGACCTCCTCTACCTCATCTCCTTTAACCAACAAGCCATAGGAAGATACCAAAGCCCAGAACCAAGACAAAATAAAAGAGCCACAATAGCCAAAGTTTGCATTTTTGGATGCATGAAGGAAGTAAAGCACAACCAGGGCAACAAGCCCATGACCAATGACAAAAGCTTCCTTAGTTCAATAGACTAAGTTAAGCAGTTCCTCAAATAGAAAACAACAACCTTAAGCTTATATGATTTGATCATGACTTCTACCATACATCTTGAGACACTAGTCAAAATGTTGACCTCCATACCCATTAGTGAGGATATTCTTATTAATGAGAAAGCCATTCATGCAGTGATGATTCCTCCATCACTAGGGGAGGAGAAATCAAGATCCTTAACATTTTGTGATAGAAAAATTAAGGTTAATCCCTAGAATGACGAAGTGACTATGAACCGTTTATTCATAACCATATGCATAGGATAATTTAAAATACGTGGGGTTCATGATGACAATTGAGCTATAACCAATGTCATCTCATGCATCATCATTGAACACTTGGGCTTAATTGAACAAGTATAACCTACAAACACTGTAGCTCTTAAGTCCTTCAATGGATCAAGAGTTGTTGTAAAGAGGTTTATCTCCTTGGATTTTGTAGATAGAGAATAATTCCTTACAATCACAAACTTCTTGATGGTGGAAGAGATACTAGGATTTAACCTGATCCTTGGAAGATCTTGGTTGGCTCAGTTACGAGCTATGTCCTCACCCATCCATCAAGAAATGCACCTTCCTTATGAGGAAGGTGAAATCATCATTCATGGTGACAATGTAGCTCCCCTAGCTGTCAACAATGTAGACATAGAATAGGGGTCCAAAGTGGAGGTTCAAGAAGAAGCTCCTAACCATGAAGAGCAGAAACCCAAGATAACCAATGATGACAATGATAGGCAATGGGATACATTATGGGATGAACTTCCTTTTAACATCATGAGCAAAGGGAATGGCAAATACATGCTTGTGTAGAGTAGGCCTTACTCACTCTCTAATCTTGCAAAGATTAGGAAGAATCTGCATAAGTGAAGTTTACCTTAGCCTTCCCATGCCTCTATGACCAAATGTAATGATATCCAAATAGCCTTAATGTTCTTTTGTAATTTATTATATCTTTGTTATTATATGCACATAGCCTATGAATGTAGCCTAAGTTTATTTGCATTATTACCTATTTGCTACAACCTTTCTTTATTTTTACTTATGTTTTAAACTTTAAAAAAGCATCTCTTTCAGACATCATCCGCTAAGATGTTAAATTGGTACTATTGTCTGCTAAGACGTTAAACTAGCACTATGGTCTGCTATGACCTTAAACTAGCATTTTGGTCTACTATGACCTTAAACTAGCATTCTTGTTCACTAAGACATTAAACTAGCACTACGGTTTGCTAAGACATTAAACTGACATTCTCATCCACTACGATGTTAAACTAGCATTAACGTTTGATAAGATGTTAAATTGGCGTTATGGCCCACCATGGCCTTAACCTGGCAATGTAGCATAATTGCACAATATAAACCATGCCTGTAGTGGCCTAAAACTAGCAAACATTTCTTTTCATTACTATATCTCTCTTTTCTTAGCCTATTATCACATCGATTAGCCATTTTATTTTATAACCAAAAACACCAACATAGTCATTTTCAATGTTTGCAACATCTACAACATTTACTACTATAGATACATATAACCAAAATAAAACCAACATCCAATATTTAAAATTAAATGTCCATAACATATATAGCCATGACCACCCTGTGCAGCAAAAATTTTAAAGAATAACAATAATCTATAACAGTTTTTTGGCTAATCATAGCCATTAACATATAAACAAAAACAAGCTAAACTGAAGGAGGCTATTGAGTAGCATCTAAAGAAGGAAGTGGTGGGTCATTCCCACCCTCATTGTTGGGGCCACCAATGTCTCCTAAGGCTTGAAATGTAACAACATATAGCTAGTTAGTAACCCATAGCCAAAATCATAACTTAAGACAAAGACTAAAATATAAAATATATCAAACCTATGAAGCGTTGAGCTCCATCACTTTTGGGGGTAGATGGGGAAGGCCTTTCTCCAAATGATGGAGGATTTGGTCCTCCATCATGTTGACCCAGTAACATCCCCAAGATTAATGCTAGAAAGAATGTCATACCTATCTATAGAATTCCAAGTAGGAGCCTTATGAGTAGAAACAACTGCAAAGGTCTCACATGCAATTATGGTGCTCTGAAGAGTAGGGGATTGCTTCACCTTAAGAGTAATTTTGAAAAGTTGATAAGGACTCTCCACTTGGATCCCCTAAATGAATAATTCTCTCTTATGTCGTTCAATCAACTCTTCCTTAAGCCACTTTAGGTAGGCCCCACGATCAACCTTATACTAACACTTATGGGCCTTTTGTGTCTTGCCCCACTATAGGACCCAAGTGCAGTAATCCTTCTAGTCCTTAACCGTTTGAGAGATGAGGTCCATCTACATACGTTGTTCTACCATTTCCTGTAGGATCGCTACTTTCTCGTGAACAACATGCTAATAGTAGGCCCATGTGATCTCCTTAGTCCATAACTTCCCCAAGTTAGCCACATGGCATCCACAAAGGCTTTATGGTCTTAGAGATCCCTAATCATATCATCCTACCTATAAATCATTTTCCTCAAGGCCACAACTTCCTCCCATAGGGATTCGTTGGACCTCTCTAGCTTCCATGAAGCTTTTGTGCATGACATTGCTAAATCAGTGGTAGTTTCATATAGCTTCACAGGTACACTAGACACATTAGAGGAAAGTCTAGGTAAGGAGTCTACCTCCATGTCTTTGCTGGGGTTCCACTCCATAGATAGTACTACATAAACATAAAATACAACCATAAAACACAACCTTATATAGCCATAATTCAAGCAAAGCCCATGACCAAAGAACATAAAACAAAATCCTTACCTATCTTAGGTGCAACCTAATGTAATCGATTAATGATATCCTTAGCAATTCCATGCAAGAACTCCACTTTGTCTAACGTCTCTACCCATGGTTTCATGTGAAACTTAGGGAGAGGAGCTTTCACTGGTGGTTTAGAAACTACTATAAGCATAACAATCATAAAAAGGTTATGATGATAACTAAATATAACCAATAAGATATGATGAAAATAGTGAGGCATAAGCATAACTAGCTCCTCCTTCTTGTCCTCCTTTGGAATGATGATGGAAGAGGTACTTGGTACCACCTCACCAAAAAAGGCATCTAGATCATCTTCACCAACATTGATAAGTCCTTCAACCATAGGTTTCTTTAGGAGTGCCTCTTTTGTATGCCTTTTTTCTACCTATGTAGCAACTTGGGCTACTATAACCTGATGCTTATCTAAAAGCATAGCACATAGAAAACCAGTTAACACATAAAACCATAAAGTAGCCACAAAACATTAAAACATGAAATAGAGAAAGTTAAACAAATCATACTTGCAACTACTTGTTGTTATGGCTTAAGATTAAACTTAAGCTTCTTCAAGGTAGGCTAATCTAATGCTAGAGGTACCTCCTCCATAGGCCTCTTAAGCTTCTCTCTAGCTACACCTTCACCCTCCAGGCACCATCATTTGGCATCCTAGACACTAAGAGGAAACAAGAGGGACTCAACATCATCAACACTATCAAGAGACTAGTGCTACCTAATATCAATATTCTTAGTGGTGGAGGATAATGTTTCATTCATCACCTCTGGTGGGTTCTGGGCCTACACCATTAGATAAATGTGCTTTATCTTAGGCCTAGAAAGTTGTCTTGGGTCTTGGGAAACCCATCATCCATTCCCATACACCACCAAAAACTATAAAAACCTCTTTAGATAACTTGAAAAAAATGAACATTTCATATGGATTATCGTAGAGGTGTCAACATAGAGTCTAAGGATCTCCTCTTGATGCCCAGTAGTCAAAGCAGTAGCCCAATCAAATTTGATGTCTTCCATCAAGACCTTCTTAATGGTCTACCCCTGTGCTAGGCTTATTACCTTCTTTTGTGATAGTATTTGAGGAATACTTGAGACCTAAACAAAGGATATGATTCCTTTGCATCAAGGTTCATAAAGCTATCCATAGAAATTCCAAAGTGGCCCATGTTGACACCAAGCCACTTTAGAACATTCTCACAATGGCTCAATTTCTTCACTATCCTAGGAGAAACATTTGTCCCATCAGTAGGGAGACTGAACAAGTCATGAAAGAAGCTAGCACTTATGTCTATGTTCACCTTAATACCTTGAATGATGATGCTAAAACAATCGATCTCCTCATCAAAGGAATTTATGACATGTAGCATTTTTGCAGCAAGAATGGAAGGAATATGTGCCATAAATACATCAAGCAAACCTACACATTGAATGTTTGCTTGAACATATCTAGGCACCTATTCCTTTAGCCACTCTTTCACTAATGTCACATCACCAAACTTTAGGATAAGGGTATCCTCATGACGTGAACATGAAAGTGTTATAGTAACATTAGCTAAGATGGAAGGTCCTATGAAGTAATAACCAAAGGTTAGCATCCATATGAGCATTTTCAACAACCAAGAAAAATAATAAAACACTTAAATCCATAAAACACTAGAAACTATATATTCACCTTTACTTTTCTTTTGAGTTGTGGAGGTTCCAACTACAAGGGTCCGATTTGTGCTATTGACATTTACCCACTAAGTGTCCATTGTCCCATCATCTTTGTATTTTTTGTGAACAAGGTTAAACCTAGTGGGGTATTCATCAAAGTCCCCTCTTAATTATTGATACACACAATAGATCTAATTTAGGGACTCTTGGTAAATTTGTTCAAAGTAGTTTGAGTCACTTTCAGGATTTGATCATTAACAATTAAGCTATGATCGTTGACCTTGTACCTGCAAGAAGTTAAATTAAAGTTAGGTACATAATCGAGCTAGAAGCATAAAAGCATTACAATAATCATATTTACCCCTGTAGATGGTACATAGTGCCAAGTGAGTTTTGGAATAATGTGTGGGCTCTATGCACCACTGTTAGAGTATTGTTAGTATTATACTGACTATACTCTAGCATCATCTAGATCTTTGAAAGGTAACGTGAAGTTATGACATTTTTTGATCCCTCTATAGTCTTAACAATTAGCCTATCAGTAATATACCTAGTAATCAGGCCAAAAACTCAAGGCAACAAGGTCTCCACAATGACCCCAGCTACATTTGTAGACAAGTGTGACCATAGCATCACAATGAAGTTCCTAAGGAGGTAGGCAAGGAACTCCCTTGTCCCAAGCTGAAACCATAATGAGAGCTTTCCAAGAGGCATGCCATGTGGTGGAGTATTGGTCTTGGGATGACCAATGTAGCACAAAATACCAACTAGCTCCACTATGATGAGAATAGGCCTCAAGAGGAACCTACATGAAACAAAACAAAAACATTATGACCAATTAGAATTTCTTAACAATTTAGATAAAACATCTAGTCAAAGGTGAAATTAGCCTCTATAAAAATATCTAACATTTTTATCTAAATTGGCTTAAGGAATTTCAAAAAAAGGCACTATTACAACCTTTCAAAGAAAAAACATCATGACCCATTAGAGTTAGAAAATTTAGACAAAACATCTAGTCAGAGGTGAAATTAGCCTCTATAAAAAGCTCTAAGGTGTTTATTTAAATGAGTCTAAGTAATTCCACAAGAAAACATTATCACAACCCTACATAGACTTACATCATAACCAATTGGAATTTCTTTACAAAGTTAGAGAAAAATTCCTAAGTTAGAGGTGAAATTAGCCTATGTAAAAAGCTCTTTGATGTTCATCTAAATTAGCTTAAGAAATTCCATAAAAGCATTGTTACCATATTACATAGAATTTATAGCCAAAACTATATCCTAGTCTAAATTATGCATGAATTTAGAAAAAGCATCTAAATTATGCATAAATTTGAAAAAAAAAACAAGCATAAGTTTAGAAAAGGCATCTAAATTATGCAAAGCATGCATAAATTTGGAAAAAACCTCTAAACTATGCACAAATTTAGAGAAAGTATGATAAACTCAGAAAAAGCCATGTAGCCATAGTAAGAACTTATTTAAAATAGAAAAAGCTTTTACTCTTCTAGAAAAAGAAAAATTAATCATATCAACAACTTTTATTTTTTAGGTAATGTACTACAACCATGAGTTTTTCCTTGATTCACATAGCTCTAGAAAAAAAATCCATAAAAAACTCATTTTAAGTTCAATCAAAGTGATTCCATATTTGTTGGAAATATGAAGCCAAAGCCTATGTAGCCATACTAGAAAATAGCAAAACCCTTTTCCATCTTATAAAAATTTCACAAATCTACATGATATTACAAAAGTGGCACAAACAACCTAACTACGCAATGTTAGGAAAACAACCATAACTTCCTCATGTCAAACTCAAATTAAATGAGACCATAACCATCATCAAGCTTAAACAAAGCGATCTAAACTAATAACCTTTAATGTTGCAAATATGTAGCCATTTCACCAAGAAAAATACATAACTTTGCTTTCGTTTTCATAGCAAAACTTCAAAAATCTCAAAGCCTAAATTTTACATAGCCATTAAAATGATCAAAATAGTCAAAACCATTGAAACCCATTTAAATTCACATCAAAATAATCTGGTAGGATTTTGTTAGAATTTAATTTTAACAAATCCTAAGGCCTATATTTGAAAAAAATTGCCATACCCCAATATTTTGAGAAAAAATCATAAAACAATAAGCCCTATTTTCAAAATCAAATCTACAAAAGCTAAATCAATTAAAAAATTATAGATCTGCATGGGAGTAGCCAAACTAGGAGATGGGATTTCATCAAAATTCCATTTTAATCCCTCTATTGAAGTAGATTGCAAAAAATAGCCTCAAAATCTAGGAAGCAAAAAACCAAAGAAATCACAAAAAATAAAAGCAAAAATAGGTAGAATTGCCTACCTTAGAGTAGTGACAGATGGGGCTTGAATAGAGATATGCCTAGGAACCTCTAACAACTCCCTAGAACATTCATCCATCCTTTGAATTATAGGATTCTTGCTCTTTCTCCCTCATTGCTTGGGTGCCATGGTAGGCTCAACATTGAGGAAGATGAAAATTAGGAAAAGATAGGTGTCACATCCCCATTCCCAAATTTTGTTGCTTCATAACAAAGATGGTCTCTTTTCATAAAAAGTGTTATTGTTATCTTAACAAGACCTGAAAGGGTAGTTGTAATTAATACATGACAGGTCATGTTATAATAATGGAAATGTCTCTCAAGGTGACCTTTGGGGATTTGACATAAGGCATTTATACCCAAGCTTAGAGGTCATGCTAGCATGGAGTGGTGGAGCTGATACAAGCAACTCACAAGAGCCAGGTGAAGCAAGATAGGAAGTGGGCTGGCCATCCCTTCTGGCTAGGTTATAGGCCTAACCATGATGGTAGTGTTGGATTGCCTCTAAGGGATAGATGCCAAAGGAAGAAAACCCCAAGGAATACTTTTAGAGCATGATCTAGATATGCTATTCCATATCAATAAAGCATTCCTTGCTTTCTCTTTCTACATTTTTCCTATTATTTCCTTTATGCATAATGTCGAATATCACATATATTTTACATTTGATATATTTTCTTCACACACATAATGTCTAATATATTGTATATTTGATGTTTTTCATGACATATGGGGACAATATGTCACAATTTGTATCAAACCAAATCACAACCCAAGGGTTATTCAGAACAATGGGCCCTCTACAACATAAACTTGATGATGAACCTTGAAGCCACAACATAGGAAAAGATATTGATCATCACTAGATGTATTATATGTCTATGATGTAAGATAGAAGATACCTTTCCATTGATTTCATGAAAAATGGATCAAGCATCTAGATCTTAGCAACCAATAAAATTCTTTCATGGATATCATTAACCAATGAAGATCTTATTACACCTCATCAAGATTCATCGATTACAAGAAATGTTGGTAAAATAATGATACACTAGTCCAGGTAACTCTTACCCATCTTAATAATTATTAATATTGTTAAATTTCTTTAAAAAAGTTAGTAACTTGAACTGATTATGTTTTATTGAAATTCAGTATCAAAGTAATCTAAAAGAGCTCAAGTTTCCATATATCAGCCTAGAAATGTCAATTCAAAAAAATAGGCAATTTGGTCTTTTTAATTCTTGAAAAATCAACTTCATTTTTAAATCATAAGACTATGTTCAATTCATAGTACTCATCAAGATGATTCCAATGGTATAAATTTCATCTTGATCATGTTGCAACTCAATACCTCAATTGCTGGAATAAGAAAAGCAAGGATCCTTAGTGCAACTAGTTTCTCAACCTCGAATCTCCAAGGTCTTCATGATAAAAAATGGGATTTGGTGCATCCTAGATAGTCTGGCAAATCAGCTAGGGGCTTAGGAGATGTGAAATGTGAAAATATGAATAGATTTGAATAATTCACAAATAATAACTTTAATTTTCTTGAACATAAAACTCAAAACTTAAAACTTTATTAAGAAAAGAATAAATAATAAGTTAGAGAAACATATACAAATGGTTCTTGGATGACCAAAAAAGGGAAGGTTCACTTGTGTAAGAATCCAAGGCTTGTTGAAGCTAATGTGATGTAATCCATGATCTGGGTGCTAAGCCACTCTTAATGCTATCGAACCTTCCTTCACTACTGCAACCTTGGATCTGCAAGTTGGATCACTCAAGGCTATAATGCTTCCATGCTAGGGTTCAAGAGAATGCAACTCTGGGAACTTGTAAGAGCTCTTGAATTCTTGAAAATTACTCAAGTGTGGAATTCTAAAAAATGACTAGACTTTGGTGAGAGTTTTCTTGTCCAAAAATGCTAAACCTATAAATGGTGTTGAAGTTTGTATTTTTATAGGGTTTTGGGCCATGACTGGGGCTACAACTTGGCTATGATTGGGCTGCAAATTGGTTACAAAGTTGATGTAATTTTGCTACAAATTGGCTATCAAATTTAGGTGAAATGGGTGCCCAAATTTGAGGGGTTACTAAACATAGTAAGTGCTTTTTCCCATGGCCATTCCATTTACTAAAAATAGTAACTGGGACATCCCTTTCACACTAGAGATGAATCTTCCATGCTAAGTTCTCCACCATGCTTGTTGAAGTAGCTAGTCAATGTTGAAGTGCATAACTTGATGAATTTTTCTCCTTGTGTCTTCCATGCCAGGGGATTAAATTTTTCATGCTAGGGAGGGGGGGTGTTAACTTTCCAATCTAAGGGGGAAAATTTTCCAAGTTGGGGAAAAGTTTCCAAATTGTGCATTTAATCTCCACGTTGAAGGGGGAAAAGTCTCCAAACCCCCCACTCTTCCATGTTGGGGATAGGTGAGATCTACCCCTTGGAGGTGTTTCTAGCATAGAAAAATGCATAGCCCCCATAAAACCCATGAAATTGCCTTTTTGGCATTCCAAAAGTCATTTTTGACCCCCCAAGGACCAAATATAAACACAAGGTAACTTTTTTCACTTGCAGAATAAGGCTTTAATTACTTATGCAACATTTTTAGCCTCAAAAGTATAAAGTATGTGAAACTTCCCATTATGGATTACAATTTTCACATTTACAATGAAATTTTACCTCAAGTTTCATGGGGTGAGAGCTACATGATAAAGATTGGATATAATATGCAAAATTTCTTGGTGTTTTAAGGGATCCTCTTTGTTAGTGCCTAGAGGATTAACCCAAGAGGCACTAACAAAAAATACAAAACACCACTACATATTATAATGCTATAATGCATACAAGCCACATGAGAATCAAGCTATCCAGGTTATTAATGTTGCTAATTTAAGGTCGTGGTAGGCCATGATACCAGTTTAAGGCCCTAGCAAGTAATGTTTGTCAGTTTAAGGTTGTAGCAGACCATTAAAAGCAAGCTTTCTTGTTGAAGATTTGTCAGCTACATGTAGTATGGCTTTAGATAGGAATGATTGATTGGATTGACTAGCTCATTCTTATTCATATCAACTATTCTACTTTGTTGATAAGAAAGGATCAATTTTCTGAGAATTTATCCTTATGCTCATGGATGGCCTTGAGGACTGGGTCCCCCTCCTTAATCTTGTGAATGATTAAGTTATGGTGATGTTGTTGCTCCTACCTCTCTTGATAGTGCTCGATGTGAGCAAGTGCTTGCATATGCTAATCCTCCACCAAATCTAGTGTTACTATTCATAACTCCTTACTCTACTCATCATCGATGAAGTCGGTCAAGGCTACTTGGAGTGATGGAAGCTGTAATTCAAGAGGTTAAACAACTTCAAAATCATAAACATGGCTGTAAGAGGTCATGTCGGTTACTGTGCAATAGGTTGTTCTATATGTTCATAGTGAATGGACAAGCCACTTATGCCACTTCTGCTTGCTATTATTGAGCATCTCCTTGAGCAAGTTAATGATGACCTTGTTGCTTACCTCTACTTGTACATTGTCTTGAGGGAAATAAGGTGATGAGAAAGAATGCTTAATTCCTAGGTTGTGACAAAAATCCTTGGATTCTTGGTTGCTAGATTAAGGTTCATTATCCATAACTATGTTCATTGGTACACCAAAAAGGGCTATAATGTTATCTAGGATAAATTTGCAAACTTTTTTAGATGTGGTCTTCCTTAGGGAAATAGCCTCAACCCACTTGGTAAAGTATTCGGTTATAGTGATGATGAAGCTATGTCCTGTAGTAGACTTGGATGTTATAGGTCTAATGATGTCCAACCAACATAGTTAAAATTGTCATGTTATTTAGGTTGTATGTAACTTAGTCGGTGATACATGTATTAGGTTGCTATATCATTGGCATGTGTCACACTACTTAACCTTTTGTAGGTAGTCATTTTTTATATGGGACCAATAGTAGGCTATCTAATCTTAGTAGCAATGGCTCTAGGTCCTATATGTCCTCCACAAACACCCTCATGAATATTCTCTAGGAATGTTCTAGCTTTGGTTTTACCTAAGCACTTTAGGAGTATGTCATCATAGGATCGTTGACATAATGTGTTATCACCTACAATGACATATGGCTTCGATTGCTTGTGTATAGCATCCTTATAAGAAGTAGTCAAGCCTTATGAGGATTCACAATGCATAAGATAAAATTTGATATCTTCATACCACTCCTTAGTAGGGGTAGTATGAATGATAGCCACAAAGGTATCCTTAGTGTTCTATGTGATGGGAGTAGCATAGTCTACAATTAAGATGGACAACTTGCTAAACACATTTTGTGTCATACTAAGGACTAATGTTGTAATTTCATTATCTATGATGTTTTCATTTTGAGATATGTGTTGGATATCAACTTCCATGAATTACTATAATAATTACTTTCCTAGGTCACAATAAGGTTGTAAATGCTTAGCTTTGCATATATAAGCTTCAGTTACTTATTAACCACAAGTTGTGAATTGCCTTTGATGGCTAGGCATCTAATTATAGGTTACAAGATACCATTATTCCTATGATTAAACCCTCATATTTTGCTATGTTGTTGGTACATGAAAATCCAAAATGATAGGTAGAGGGTTGGATTTCAACAAATGGGAATGTTATGATGGTAGCAGCACTAGCCCCATGGGTGGTTGAAGCTCCATCAAAGTTCATGATGGCCTCATAACCCTTGGGCACTTGGCTAGCTATGTTAATGTGTTCATCAAGGGATTCAAGGTCTATGGCCACTTAGTCATCAACAGGTGAAACTTTGAGTTGTACGACTATAGCTTAACCTTTTGTTGAGGATTGAGAGATGTAATAAAGGTCAAACTCTATAGTTATGGCTCTCCATCAGGCTAGATGACTACTTTCATAGATGGTGGTCATTATGGCTTTGAGTATGTTGTCCCCACAAATGACATTTACTTAGCTTTTGAAGAGGTGGTGTCTTCATTTCTTCAAAGAGAAGACTAGTGCTAGACAATACTTCTCCACCTCAATGTATCAAGTCTCATGGGCAACTAATGCATGACTAAGGTAGTATACAAGTGTTTCTACCCCATCATCATGTTTATAACAAAGTAGAGAGGCAATGGATGTATCAAAGATGGTGAGATAAATGTACAATGATTTAACCTCTTACAAAGGATAGATTGTTGGTAGTTGTGTCAACTCTTGCTTAAGGTTTTCAAAGGCCTCTTGGCATTAAGCCATCCACTCATAGTGAACTTGTTTCTTAAGCAAGTGTTACATAGGCTATAATTTATCTGTAAGCCTAGTGATAAACCTATGAACAAACTATAATCTACCTTGTAATCCCCAAAGCTCTTTAAGGTTGGTTGGTGCTACCAATTTGGATATGGCCTTAACCTTATTAGGATCTACATGTATCCCTGATTTAGAGACTACAAAGCTAAGCATCTTACTAGTCTTGACACCAAAGACACACTTCTTAGGATTAAGCTTAAGCTCATACTTAAGGCATTGTTTAAGCACAAGATCTAGGTCATTGACTATCTTAGACTTCACTGCTATGTCATCTACATAATCATTAAGAAAACCTAACATGTAATCACTGAAGATATAGGTCATGGCTCTTTGGTATGTCACTTCAACATTATTAAGGCCAAAGGACATCATGGTATAACAAAAAGTACCCTATGGGGTCAGAAAGGTCATGCTAAGTTATTGCTCTAGGTTAATCCTAATTTGGTTATATCTTGACAATCCATCCATAAAGGACAACAAGGCATGTCTAGCTATAGTATTGATAAGTTGATCAATAATAGGCAAAGAGAAGTTGTCCTTCATAGTTTCTTTATTTAGGTCTCGAAAATCAATGCAAATATAGATAGTCCCATTTTACTTAGGGACTACCACTATGTTGGACACCCATTCTCTATAATTGATAACCCTAATGAAACTTGCTTGGTAGAGCTTTGAGGTTTCATCATGAACTACCAAGGCCAAATCAAGTCTAATATTGCACACTTTTTGCTTAAATAGTCTAATGCTAGGGTCCAGTATGATGTTAGATGTGGGTCTAGGCCTAGCATATCCTCATATGACCAAGAAAATGTCTTAATGTTGGTTTGTAAGATTTTGGTGATATCTTGGGCATATTGAGGCTCTAGTGAGGAACTTAGTTTAAGGGTTTTCTCCTTACCACTATGTGTTGTGATAGGAACCTCAACTAGAGGGTCTTTAGTTATGTATCCTACTTCTAAGTCAAGGGTTTTGACTAGGTTTTCAAGCCATTCTAGAGGTTTCTCTATTGAGGATATGTGGTCTACATGACTTTCACGCTTGAGATCTAGACAATCATAGTTGATAAACCATTTAATATCACCATGAGGTCCCATGTAGACATAAAGGAAAATTGATCTTCTCCCAGGTACTCATACTTTAATCTTGCATATCAACCAAAAGCATATTAGGTGGCACCTGGGTAAAAGTGAATAAATAATGTTAAAATTCCATAAAACATATGCAAATATAATGTAATCAAGGTCATCCAAGATAGAAGGTTGATTTGGAAAAGTACAATAGAGGCAAACAAAGATCACATAGAGGTCAAACAAGAAGTAATGCTACAAATGGTCAATAAAGGCCACAATTTTTATATTTTTTGGCCTTAGTGGGCCATAATGCCAATTTATAGTCTTAGTGGACTATGATGTCAATTTAAGGCCTTAGTGGGCCATACTCATATGGTGTCAAATGGTGGTTAGGGAAGGTCAAACCCCATTATTTGATACCATTTAAAGGCTGAACAAAGACAAATAGAGTTGTAATAAGGAAACAAATGAACATATAAGGTTGTATAAAGGCCATAGAAGGTCAACAAGGTCTACAAGGAAACATAAATCCAAAAACAAACCAAAACATTATGTAATAAGGCAAAAATCAGGAAAATAGGCTATATATGATAAAATCTAGCTAATATAGGTAAAAAATGGTTAGGCTTTGCTAGTTTTAGGCCTTATCAGGCCATGTGTTGAGGATAAAAGGCTATTAGGTGAGTTCAAGCATTAATCAGGGGTGTTTGGGATATTTAAACCTAAAAATCAAAAAATTTAAGGCTTCCATGCTAGGCTCAACATGGAAATAGGGGCCCTTAGTATGGGGACTAAGGAAAATATATTTTAGGATGCTCAAAGGTATAATACTAAGGTCCTAAGACCTTCCCAAGGTAGCACAAGGTTAGATCCATCAAATTAGGCTTCGCAGAGGTCTATAAAGGCTAAAAAGCAAGTTTTGAAGCCTTCCCCCATTGTTTCCATGCTAGCTAGCATGGAAAAGAGAGGGTTAGCATGGGGAACCAAAATCCAAGAAAAAATAAGATTAAACATGGTTAAACAGGTGGCGGGAGTCCAAATTTGAAACTTGTTCATCTCTCGACTTGGTTCTGAGGAAATTTGAGGTCATTTTAAGTGTCAATAGGTGTTGAAATGGTGTCCCCCATTCTTCCACATTGGGCATAGTATCCTTAGTGTTGAAAAATAATGGGACACTTATTTAATAAATTTAGAGTGATTTTGCAATGCTTTGACTAGACTTCAGGTTTGCAAGTTTTTAGTTGATTTTGGTCATGTTTGAAGGCTTTTTAAGGGTACTTAAGGTCTTCCCCCATTGTTTCCACATTGGAGAAGTTAATACAACATGGAAGAATGGGGAAAATAGGTTTTGGAGGTTGAAATATGGTCAAATAAGCAAAATCTTAAGGTTATGAGGTCTTGGGCTTCTCCAGCAAAGATCTTTGGCTTCTAGGAGTGTCATCTTGCCTCCAAAAGTGGAAAAGAAACTTTTCCCCTTGTTTCTACACTAGGGAAGTTTCTACAACATGGAAGAGGTAAGAATCTTAGATCTAGACCAATTTTTTTCATAATTGTTCATTAATGTTATCTCCTAGGGTTGCCAAGGTCAACGGCTATGGAACCATGTCAAAATTAGATAGTTTTGGGCATCATTAAGTGGTTTTTTTTGGCTTTACCCCTTTTCTTCCACCCTAGCCATGGAAATTTTAGCATGCAAAACAAGGGGTAATGGATTTTTTATGAATTTTAACATCAATCAACTTTGAACATTAACCTCTGGGGCTACCAGGGTCGAGGACTAGGGTTTTGTGTCAAGTTTTGATAACTTTGAGTATTTCTAAGTGTTTTTTGAACTTCCCCCATTTATTTCCAAGCTGGGGATGGAGAGCTCAAAATGGAAAATAAGGGGTAATGGATTTTTGGCCTTATAACATCAGTTTCTTAAAGTTTGAAAGCTTTAAATGATGTTGATAGGGTCCTAAAGTGCTAAGCTTGGTTAATGTTGTTCTAATGTAGTTATGAATTCCAAAAGGATTTTCCCCTTAATTTCTATGTTGATCAGTATGGAGGAGAAAATTCTTAGTGTGAAGATACCATAAAACTTAGATCTATCCTAGTTTTAACTTCAATCAACCATGCATGTTAGCCTCTAAGATTGTCAGGGTTGAAGATTAGGGTTTGGAGTCAAAACGGTTGTTGTAAAGGTTTTTGAAGTGGTTTTTAGACTTCCCCCAATTTTTCCATGCTAGGGCTTCCATGCTCAACATGGGAGAATGGGGAAAAAGCTTTTTGGTGCTTTATGATCACTTTCGATCATGCATGTGGGCTTCAAAGGTTGCTGGTGATGATGGTCAATGCTTGGTGTTAAAATTTGGCCATCTTGAAGGTTGATGAGTGGTTTTTTAGATTCCCCCCATTTTCCACACTGGGAATTCCATTCTCAATTTGGAAAAATTGGGGGAAATATTTTTGACCATTTTTTTACCACTTTCAATCATGCATGCAAGTTTCTAAGGTTGTCGATGTAAACTGCTAACACCTAATGTTAAAATTTCATTGTTTCAAGGTTGATAAGGAATTTTTTGGACTTTTCCCCATTTTCCCGTGCTAGGGCTTCCATGATCATCATGAAAAAAAATGGAATGAAAGCTTTTTTATCACTTTTTCTCACTTTCAAGCATGCATGCATGCTTCCTATGTTGCTGGAGTTGATTGCTAACATCTTATGTTAAAATTTGGTTGTTTCAAGGTTCTTACAACATTTTTTGAATTTCCCCCATTTTTTCCATGCTAGGGTTTCCATGATTAGTGTGGAAAATGGGGAAAATATTTTTGATCTTCTATGACAACTTTTGAGCATGCATGCACATTCACAATGTTATTGGTGTTGCTTCCTACCATCTAACGTTGAAATTTGATTATTTCACGCATCATAACGCATTTTTTGGACTTCCCATAATTTTTCCATGTTAGGGCTTCCATTCTTAGCATGGAAAATTTGAGAAAAATATTTTTTAATCATTTTTGATTGATCTAGCTATGCATGAGTGCTCACAAGGTCACCAACGTTGGCCATCAGTGCTTAGTGCCAAGATCTGGTCATTTTGGGAGCTGTGAGAGGGCTTTTAGACTTTCCCCATTTTTTTCCACACTAAGGGTGGAAGTCACAATGTGGAAGAGGTACCCCTTAGTGGAGAAAGTCAAATCTGGTGAAATCAACAGTCAATCAACCATGTATGTCAACCCTTGGGGTTGTTAGTGTTGATGGTCAATATTGGGTGTCAAGATTTGATAACTTGGAGGTTTCTAAGTGTGTCTTGAAATCTCCCCCATTTCTTCCATGCTGAGCATGATGGACCTAGCATGGATGAGAGGGGAATCATAGTTTTGTACCATTTCTGATCCATTTTGGTGCTTTTAAAAGTTCTAGGAGGTTCTACTAGGGTTAGGGGTCACTGGGCATCAGGGAATGGTCATTAGGTCATCAATTTGGGTCATTTTTAATTTTCCCCCATCTATCCACGTTAAGGATGAGAGGTTCAACGTGGATGAAGCCTTCCCCAATGTGGAACACATGAAATCCTAGATTTCAACCAGTTTTAACAAGTTCTAACTAGGTTTGGTAAGGTTCTGAGGCTACTAGAGATGCTTAGAGGGGTTCTAGATCATGTGGGGCCCACTTTGGGGTTAAAATTGTGCTAGATGAGTGTTGGGAGGCAAGAGTGAGTTTCATCCCCCTTCTTCCATGTTGGGCACTATTTCCCCAGCATGGAAATCCATGGTACCTAGCATTGCTCATGTTTTGCCTAAATTTGAAAACCCAAGGTTGAAAAAGGTAAGCCTAGGTTACTAAAAATAGAAAGATATTTGTAAGGCTAATGAATTTTTAAAAGAATGGGCATGGTATTCCTAGCATGGATGCATGGAGGTAAGGTTTCCATAATGTTTTATGTGTCAAAATTAGCAATAAATCTTAGTGTTGATGCAAATTTTGGCCAAAAGGGAAGGTGTAGGGTAGGGCCCATAATCTAGAAATTTAAAATTTTAAAAAGTGAATTTGTTTCTCCCAAACCCCCCACAAAACCAATGTGAACTAAACTTTCCCCCCTTTTTGTATAGTGCACTAAATTAGCAATTGGGGTTTTCTTTAAGTTTAGGTGGGTTTTATAAGTAAAAATTTGCATATTTTGATCATAATTCTTATATTTCAGCATCAATGCATTAGAGGAGAGCTCTAACAAAGATTCTTGTGGCAACCACAACTAATCTTTAGCATGGAAGCCTCCCATCTTCCTTGTAGCTAGTGTAGAACTCTCATCTTTTTCAAATTTTTCCCTTTCTAAACGTTGAGCCTACCATGGTGCCCAAATAAAGAGGAGGGAAAAGTAAAAATCCCATAATTAAAAGGATGGATGAGTATTCAATGGATTTTTTAGAGATTCCTAGGTCTATCTCCATCTATGCTCCATCTATCACCACTCCAAGGTAGGCAATTCTACCTATTTCTACCTTTTCTTTTTGTGGGTTTTCTAGTTTTCTATTCCTAGCTGTTGAGGCCATTTTTTCAAATCTACTCTAGTAGGGGGATTAAAATGGAATTTTGATAAAATACCATCTCCTATTTTGTCTTATCCAATGCAAATATATATATTTTTTATCGCTTTATCTTTTCAGATTAGATTTTGAAAATAGGGCTTGTTGTTTTGTGAAATTTTTCTCAAAATCTTGGGGTATGGTCATTTTTTTCAGATATAGGCCTTAGGATTTGTTAAGATTAAATTTTAAAAAAATCATACCCCATTATTTTGATGTTAATTTAAATAGTTTTTAATGGTTTTGGATATTTCAACCATTTTAATGGCTATGTGAAATTTAGGCTTTGGGATTTTTGAAGTTTTTCCATGAAAAAGCAAGCCAAGATATGTACCTTTTTTCTTGTTGAAATGCCTACATGATTGGGCAATTAAATGTTATGGTCTTGTAGCTCTTTGTTTAAGCTTTTCAATGGTTATTTTCTTATTTAATTTGGCTTTGAAATGAGGATGTTATGGCTATTTTTCTAACATTGCGTAGTTAGGTTGTTTGTGCCACTTTTGTAATTTAATGTAGATTTGTGAAATTTTCATAAGAAAAAGGCAAAGGTTTTTGCTATTTTCTAGTCATGGCTGCATAGGCTTTGGCTTCACCTTTCCAATGGAGGTGGGATCACTTTGATTGGACTTCAAAAGAATTTCTTATGAATTTTTTGCTATTGTTGTGTGAATCAAGGCAAAACTCATGGTTGTAGTACATTGCCCAAAATAGAAGTGGTTAACATGCTTGATTTTTCTTTTTTTAAAGGTGAGTAAAATATTTTTCTATTTAAATAAGTTTTTATTATGGCTTCATGGATTTTTTCTAAGTTTATCATGCTTTTTCTAAATTTATGCATAGTTTAGATAATTTTTTCCAAATTTATGCATGCTTTGCATAATTTTAGATGCTTTTTCTAAACATATGCTTGCTTTTTGTAAAACATTTATGCATAATTTAGACTAATATATAGTTTTGGCTATAAATCTATAAAATATGATAATAATTCTTTTATGGAATTTCTCAAGCTAATTTAGATAAAGGTCTAAGAGCTTTCTAAAGAGGCTAATTTCACCTCCAACTAGATGTTTTATCTAAATTTGCTAAATAACTTTAATGGGTTGTATTTTTTTTTCCTTTAACAAGTTTTAATAATGCATTTTATGTAATTTCTTAAGCTAATTTAGATAAATACCTTAGAGCTTTTTACATAGGCTGATTTCACCTCCAACTAGATGTTTTGTCTAAATTAGCTAAGAAGTTCTAATTGGTCACAATGTATCTATTTTACTTCATGTACAGTCTTCTTGAGGCCTATTCTCATTATAGTGGAGTTTGTTGGCATTTTTTGCTACATTGGTTATTCCAAGACCAATACTCCACCACATGACATGCCCATTGGGAAGCTTTCATTATGGTTTCAACCTAAGATAAGGGACTTCCTTGCCTACCTCCTTAGGAACTTTAGTGTGATGTTGTGGCCACACTTGTCCATGAATGTAGTTAGGGTTGTTGTGGAGACCCTATTTCCTTGGACATATGGATTAATTACCAGGTATATGACTGATAAACTAGTTTCTAAGACTGAAAGAGGAACCATAGATGCCATAAGTTCATGCTACCTCTTGAAGATTTGGATGATGCCAAAGTATAGTTAATATAATATTGACAATACCCTGATGGTGGTGCATAGAGGCCACACATTATTCTAGAACCCATCTGGCACTGTGTATCATCTACAAGGGTAAGCATGGTTATTGTAATGTTTTTATGGTTTTGGCTTGATTACCTTACCTAACTTCATTAATGTAACTTCTTGTAGGTACAAGGTTAATGATTAGGGCTTGATCATTAACGACCAAATCCTGGTAGTGGCTCAAACCATTTTGGATGAATTCACCAAGAGTCCTTGAATCAGAGCTCCTATGTATCAACAATTAAGAGGGGACTTTGATGAATACACTAGCAGGTTCAACATGGTATGCAAGAAGTGCAAGGATGATAAGATGATGCACAATTGTGAGTAGTTGCTGATGGCATGGATTAGACCCTTGTAGCTAGAACCTCCACATTGCAGAAGAAAAGTAAAGATAAACATATGGCTTCTAGTGTTTTATTGCTTTTTTTGGTTGTTGAAATTTCTCATATAGATGCTAACCTTTGATTATTGCTTTGCAAGACCATCCACCTTAGTTGATGTTACTATACCAATTGCACATTCACATCATGAGGAAACCCTCATCCTAAAGTTTGGTGATGTGACATTAGCACAGGAATGGCTAAAGGGGTAGGAACTTGGATATCTCCAAGCAAACATCCAGTGTGTAGGTTTTCTTGATGTATTTATGGTACCTATTCCTTCCATCCCTACTATGAAGATGTTGCATTTATCAAGTCCTTTGATGAGGAGATCAGTCACTTTAGCACCATCATTTGAGGTGTTAAGGTGAACATTGACATCGGTGTTGGCCTCTTTTGTGACATGTTTACTATTCCTACTAATGGAACTAAGGTTCCCACTAGGATAGTGAGGGAATTAGGCCATCACAAGGAAGTTCTAGAGTGGCTTGGTACTAGCATGGGCCACTCTAGAATTTCAATCGATGGATCCATGAACATTGATGACAAGGAATCATATCTTTTGTTTAGGTCTTTTGTGTTCCCCAAACTACTATCACAAAAAAATGTAATTGGCCTAGCACAGGACGAACCTTTAAGAAGGTCTTAATGGAGGGCATCAAATTTGATTAGGCCACTACTTTGGCTAGTGGGCTTTGAGAGGATATTCTTAGACTCTATGTTGATACCTCCATGATAATCCATATGCACTTTTCATTTTTTGCAAGTTATCTAAAGAGGTTTATAGAGTTTTTGGTGGTGTATAGGAATGAATGATGGATTTCCCTAGACCCAAGCCAACTTTCTAAGCCTTGGATAAAGCACATTTATCCAACAATGTAGGCCCAGAACCCACTAGAGGGGATGAATGAAACATTATCCATCACCATTAAGAATCTTGATGTTAGGTAGCATGAGTCTCCTAATAATATTGATGATGATGAGCCCCTCTCATTTCCTGCTAGTGTTTAGGATGCTAGATGATGACACATGGAAGCTAAAGGGGTAGCTAGAGAGAAAATCAAGAGACCTATTAAGGAGGCATCCCTAGCATTAAATCAACCTACCTTGAAAAAGCTTAAGCTTAAGCTTAAGTCATCACAATAGATAGTTGTACGTATGCTTTGTTTAAATTTTTCTATTTTCATGTTTTAAGATTTTGTGGCTATTTTATGGTTTCATGTGTTAATCGATTTTCAATGTGCTATGGTTGTAGACAAGGGTCAAATTATAGTAGCCCAAGCTACTATAGAGGTAGAAGGCATGCAAAAGAGGCACTTCTAAAGAAACCTATTTTTGAAGGACTTTCCAATGTAGGTATAGATAATTTAGATGCCTTGTGTGGTGAGGTGGTACTAGGTACCTCTTCCATCATCATCCGAGAGGAGGAGGAGGAGGAGGAGCCAAGTATGCTTATGCCTCACTATTTTTGTCATATTTTATTGGTAATGTTTGGTTTTCATTCTAACCTTTCAATGATTGTTATGCTTTTAGTTGTTCCTGAGCCACCAATGTAAGCTCCCATCCTTGAGTTTCATGCAAAACCATGGGTAGAGACTCCAAAAAAAGTGGAGTTCCTATGTGGAATGAATAAGGACATCATTGACCAATTACATTAGGTTGCTTCTAAGATAGGTAAGGATTTTTTTTATGTGCTTTGGACAAAGTCNGCTTCTAAGATAGGTAAGGATTTTTTTTATGTGCTTTGGACAAAGTATTTTTTTGCATTATGGCTATTTAAGGTTGTGTCTTATGGTTGCATTTTATGCTTCATGCAGTACCATCCATGGAGTGGGACTTTAGCAGAGACATGAAGGTAGACTCCTTAGCTATACTTCCCTCTAACATTTCTAGTGTACCCATGAAGCTGTACAACACAACCACTGATTTAGTAGTGTCATGCACAAAATATTCATGGGAGCTAGAGAGGTCGAATGAATCCCTATGGGAGAAAGTTTTGGCCTTAAGGGAGAGGGTTCAAAGGCAAGAGGATATAATTATGGATCTCCAAGACTATAAAGCCTTTGTGCAAGCCCAAGTCACTAACTTGGGGGATTTATGAATCAAGGAGATCACTTGGGCCCTACCTTTAAGTCTTTTCCTTAAGCCACAAAAGGCTCACAAGTGTCAGTATAAGGCCAATCATGAGGCCTACCTAAAGGGGCTTAAGGAGAAGTTAATTGAATGGCACAAGAGAGATCTATTCATTCAAGGTATCTAGGTAGAGAGTGCTTATCAATTCTTTGAAATCACTCTCAAGGTGGATCAATCCCCTACCCTTCAGATCACTACTATTACAAGTGAGAATTCTATAGCTACTGTTACTCGTGAGCCTCCTACTTGGACTCCTATAGATATATTTGACATTCTTTTTGGAATTGATCTTAGGGATGTTGACTAGGTCAACAAGATGGAGGACAAGATCCTCCATCGTTTGGAGGAAGGCCTTCCCCATCTATCCTTGGAAGTGATGGAGCTGGACTCTCTACAGGTTTGATCTATTTTATGTTTTAATTTTTGTTTTAAGTCATGATCTTGGATATGAGTTACTAACTAGCTATATGTTGTTGTATTTAAAGCCTTGGGAGACACTGGTAGCCCCAATGGTAAGGATGGTAATTACCCACTAATTCCTCCTTTAGATGTCACTCAGTAGCCTCCTTCAGTTTAGCTTGTTGGTTATTTTGTTTTTTTTTATGTTGATGGCCATGGTTAGCCAAAACTATGTTATGGATTGTTATTCTTTGGAATCATTTCTACACATTGTGGTTATGGCTATATGTTATGGACATTTTGATTTTGAATTTGAACATTTGTTTTTTATTTCCTAGCTATATGCATCTATAATAGTAATGAATATTTTAAATGTTGTAAACTTTGAAAATGGCTATGTTGATTTTTTTTTTGTTATAAAATTAAATGGCTAATTGATGTGATAATAGGGTAAGTAAGGAGTAATAAAAGAGATGTTTGCTAGCTTTTGGCCATTGTAGGCACAGGTTATATAGTTTCACTTATGGCTACATTTTGCTAGTTTAACATCTTAGTGGACGATAATGCCAGTTTAAGGTCATAGAAAATCATAGCACTAGTTTTAGGCCTTAGCAGGTCATGTTCAAAAGAGATGCTTTTTTAATGTTTTAAAAAACATAAAGAAAGGTTGTAGCAAATAAGTAACAATGCAAATAAATTTAGGGTAGATGCATTAGGCTATGTGCATAAAAAAGATGTAATAAATTGCAAAAGAAAAATAAGGCCATTTGGATATCGTGGCATCTGGTCATAGAGGCATGTGAAGGTTAAGGTAAAATTTATTTGTGCATATTTTTCCTAATCTTTCCAAAACTAGGGAGTGAATAAGGCCTACTTTGCATAAGCTTACATTCTTCATCCCCTTCACTTAAAATGTTAAAAGGAAGTTCATCCCATAATGTATTGCATTACTTCTCATTGTCATCATTGGTTGTCTTGGGGTTTTTCTCTTCATGGTTAGGAGCTTCTCCACTTCGGACCCATATTGTAAGCCCACATTATTGATAGCTAGGGGAGCCACATTATCACCATCAATGATGACTTCACCTCCCTCATAAGGAAGGTGAATTTCTTGATGGATGGCTAATGACATAGCTCGTAATTGAGCCAACCAAGGTCTTTCAAGGATCAGGTTGAATCCAAGTATCTCTTCCACTATCAATAAGTTTGTGGTAATAGGGAATTATTCTCCAGCTACAAAATCCAAGGAGATAGACCCCTTGATGGCAACTCTTGATCCATTGAAGGACTTAAGAGCTACGGTGATTGTAGGTTGTTGTTGCTCAGTTAAGCCCAAGCATTCAATGATGGTGCATGGGATGACATTGGTTGTTGCTCCATCATCAACATGCACTTGATGTATTTTAAATTATCTTATGAGTATGGTTATGAATAAAGGGGCTGTAGTCACCTCACCATTCTAGGGATAACCTTAATTTTGCTATTGTGAAATGTCAATGATGTTGACTTCCCCTCCCCTAGTGAGGAAGGAATCATCATTACATGGATGGCTTCCTCATTAGCAGGGATATCCTCACTAACTAGTATATAGGTCAACATTTTGACTAGCACCTCATGATGTATGGAAAAATTTATGATCAGGTCATATAAGCTTAAGGTCGTGTTTTTCTACTTGAGTGATTACTTGACTTGGTCCATTACACTAAGGAATTTGTTGTCATTGACCATGGTCTTGTAACCTTGATTGTGCTTTACTTCCTCCATGCATCCCAAAATGTGAACTTTGGCTTTAGTCCATGGCTATTTTTGCTTTTGGTCATGGGCTTTATTGTCCTCTTATTGCTTGTTGGTTGAAGGATATGGGATAGACAAGGTCATAGGTATAGCCAAAATGGAAGTGGGCTTTAGTGGACCCACTTCCTTTCATGCCTCCATTTGTTTGTCTCCTTTTTTGTTAGGCTTTTGCTTATGCTTCTTTCATTGGTTGGATGTAATTTTTTGATTGTTAGTTATTGGTTGTAATGAAGAGGCAATAGCATTGGCCATCATAGGGGGTCATTTTGTAGTTTTTTGGGCTATAAATATTTGGGTTATATTTGGTTAAGAGACTTTGATGATAAAAGGTTTCTTTTGGGGCATTCATGATGGTACTCTCACAATGAAAGGGGGCCTTGAGCTATGGAAACTTGAAGAAGCCCTTTTGTTATAGAGGGGTACTTGGATCATGAATGGTTCTCTGGTAGATATTTGATTATTATCAATGTTAAATGTCAAGATAACATAGGGGCTATCATTAGCATTCAAAGGGTCTTTGTACACCTACATTGACTAGTTTTGTGGTCGAACTAGGTTAGAAGCATCTAAGACTAGTTTCCCCTTATCTATCATCATTTGCAAGTCATCATTCAATGCAAGGTAGAAGGTTGTATCATGAATAAGCAATTAATGATAGTGCCAAAAATGATCTAGCTTAAAGTATTTAGACAACCGAGGATCATCCTTCATTATCCAAGTGGGATATTTGGCTATTTTGCATAGTCACTTGTGTTTCTTTTGAGCAGCTTTGGTCATTTGTTTATGGTGCATACGTTCACTTCTCAGTAGTTGATCTAGCAACTCGAATGATGTTAATGGAAATGTAGTATATTTAGACCTATCCTTCCTTTCAAAGTTAGGTCCATCTTTTTATGCATCAACCCCAGAAGTTGATAGTTGATTACTATAGTCATTGGTGGGGGCCTTAGGCTAGTTGACCTTTGACACTTGGTCCATATGGTCTTATTTTCCTTGGCTATAGTTGCTATGATAGTGTTGTTTTATTTTCTCTTTTCTTTGTCTCTTTGAGCATGTTTGTTTTATATGATTCATAGGCTGGATCATGGCTAGCCTTTACAACATCCTCTATGTTTTTGGTTTATGAGAATGCGTGGCTCATCAAATGTGAATCAAGGTAGTAGAGTTTAGACTTGATAAAGTCATTAACTTCTCCCTTGAATTTGGCTAACAAGTGCGCTTCAGTTATGGGCTCTAGTATTTCATTCAGTAGTTCATTCCCCCACTCAATGAATTTCTCTATGGGTTCTAAGGGCCCCTACTTGACTTTCATGAGTTGGTCAAGCGTTGTGTCAAGCTTCAAGTTATACTTGAGGTGATTGACAAACTAGGCTACTAGGTCTTCCAGAGAGGATATAGATCCTCTAGGTAATTCATGGTACTAATCAAGTGCTTTCCTAGTCAAAAACATAGGGAAAAACCTCATGATGGTATGAGGTCATGGTTGCAAGAGCAAGCATTCAGATCCAAAAGTAATAAAGTGAGCATTAGGATCACCTTCTTCATCATATTTTATAAATTGCAGAATGGGGACACTAGGAGGAAGTGTTAAGGGTGGGATTATAGGACTTATGGGATCATCATGGTAGAAGTCCATAATCTTGACGGTTTGTGTGGTAGAGGCTTTAAGACTCTTCAATTCCTTTGTTAGGTCTTGGATCATTTGGAAAGCTTAATCTAAGCCTTGTGATGGGCCCATAGTTTGTGAGGTATGTACATAAGTTTGTGGCCTCATTATGGGTTGCATGACAAAAGGAAAAGGTTGCACTATGGTTGTGGCTTGTGGGCCAAATAAAGACAAAGATGTTTGTGCTAGCACTTAAGGCACAAATGGGACAAATGTGGTGTGTGATATTTGCATTGCTAGGGGTCTTTTGGTGGATCCCATGTGAGTAGTTAAAGGATTTGAGGTGGTAAAAGCCACCATTGATGATTTTGTATGTTGTGGCTATGTTGAAAACAACATTGATGTGTTATAGTTTGTTTTTTATGGCATTAACTGAATGTGATGTGTAGCTACAAATGACATGGGATTTTTTGTAGTATGATGCAAAGGGATGGAAGATGATGGCACCATGCCCATGTAGAAAACAAAGGCATTAGAGAAAGATTCTAGAAAATTAGGGGATGTTTGTTGGAACAACCCTCCTCAAATGTTTTCAGGCTCAGATTCTACTGTAAATTCATCCTCTTCTTCTTGTTGTTCCCTAAAGGTGGGTTGGTAATCTTCCTCCTTTGTGGCAATCAATTGGGCTAGGACACTAGAATAGACATTGTTAAGAGGAATTTATTCATATGTTGAAGTGATGTACTCTTTCCCACCCTTGTGTATGAGCTCAAATTCCCTCTTGGCTTTGGTTTCAATTTAGGGAATTAGAATACCTACCTGTATTTTGGCACAATGAAGTTATAACAATCTTCATTTATGGCTGAAAAATCAGGACTCTCCCCCTAACTCTCAAAGATCACCGACACTCAATGATTTTAGGGTCTTTGAGATCATACACTCTCATGACTTGTTGGTTATGATCTTCACTAGTGAAGATGAAGGGCAATTTGGTGGATTTTTAGAAAGACATGGCTATAATGCTAAGAATTGATTAAATAAAATAGGCTATAAATGTTCAAATAAGAGTAAATTCAAATGAATGGAATTTAAAAACTCTTAGAGGAAATGAAAATGGCAAAAAATTGCTATACTTACTATAATTAGTAAGTGGGGGAATAAGGGGGGTTTCAACCCTTTATCAGAAATAGAATATTGGTAACGTTGGCTTAAACTTCATCCAAGTTGGCTTCCCAAGTGCCTATACACTAGGTATGGCAAGGGGGAAAGAAGGGGGATGAGATAATGAAAATATCAGACCTTTTTATTCCAACATTGGAGAGAGAGGGGAAAGTTTGAAGATCAAAATGGAAACTTAGCAGTTTCCAAAGATGGTTTTGGCAAGTTACCAACTTTTATTAAAAAGGAGGGAAAAGTAGGTTTGGTTGGTATGGAAACCAACATTGGTCTAGTGACAAATATTATGGCAACAAAAATTAAATTTTTATCAAGGATTTGATGTTGGCTTTGCTATAGGAAATCACAACAGATGTTGTAAAATTCTAGCACCCAAACCACCTCTAGCTTCCATGCTAAGGTTACTACCACAAGGCAGGGGGTGGAGGAGGAATGGCAGCATTGAATTAATTGGGTTTTTTGACTAAAAAATGGCTTTTAACTTGTAACAAAAGTAGGTCTAGTTATAAAATTGATTTCAAACTTCACCAACACTAGCCTCCCAACTACTACTATGGTGGGTATGGTAGAAGGAGAAAAGAAGGAAGGCGAGATGATGGAAATCTCACACCTCCTATCTCAACACTAATGGGGGTGGGGTGTTGACATCCAAAGTGGAAAGTTAGTACTTTTCCACTAAAATTGGTTCTAGACAACTGTTAATTCTCTCAGCTTGGAAAAATGGGGGGAAATTCAACTAATGGATGAGTTGAAACACCCACTTTTAGAAGCTAGAAAATAAAAATTTGGCAATAAAAATGATGGGGGAAAGAGATATCAACACTGGCTTTGGGCTTTAAAATTCACAACAAGTGTTGTGAAAAGCCAAAGCCCAACCACTTGCAACTTCCATGCTATAGTTTTGGTCACGAGGGGGAGACCAATGTTGACTTTTCAATGGTTTTGGCTACAAGAAATGAAGGAAAAGCTTGTAAACTACTATGAAAAGAATAGATTTGGTTATAGAATTTAGGTGAAGGCCCTCCTTCTAGCACCAAGAAAAACTGTTGCTACTGAAAACCTCGATTACTAGAATGAGAAAACCAAGGATCCTCAGTGCAACTAGTTCATCAACCCTAAATCCCTAGGGCCTTCACGATAAAAATGGGATCCAAGGCACCCTGGCTAGTTTAGTAGATCAATGAGGGACTTAGGAGATGTAAAACATGGAAATATAAATAGATCTAAATAATGCACAAATAATAACTTTAATTTTCTTGAACAAAAAACTCAGAACTTAAAACTTTATTAAGAAAAGAATAAAGAATAAGTTAGAGAAATGTGTATACATGGTGCCTGGATGAGCAAAAAAGGGAAGGTTTACTTGTGCAAGAGTTCAAAGCCCATTGAAGTCAATGCGGTGCACTCCACGATAAGATACTCTTGATGCTATTGAACATTCCTTCACTACTATAACCTTGGATATGCAAGTTGGGTCACTCAAGGCTATAATTTTTCAATGTTGGGGTTCAAGAAAATACAAGTATGGAAACTTTCAAGAGCTCTTGAGTGCTTGAAAGTTCCCCAAATGTGGAATTGTGAAAAATGGCTGAACTTTGGTGAGAATTTAATTGTCAAAAAATGCTAAACCTCTAAATGGTATTGAAGTTTGGCTTTTATAGGGTTTTTGGGCCATGAATGGGGCTACAAATTGGCTACAAATTTGATGTAAATCTATTGTAAACTGGCTACCAAATTTAGGTGAAATGGGCACCCAAATTTTAGGGGTTACTAAGCATAGTAAGTGCTTCCTCCCATGATCATTCTATTTACTAAAAATAGTAACTGGGGTACCCCTTCCACACTGGAGATGAATCTTCAATGCTAAGCTCTCTATCATGCTTGTTGAAGTGGTTGGTCAATGTTGAAGTACATAACTTGATGAATTTTTCTTCTTGTGGTTTCCATGCTAGGGGATTGAATTTTCCACACTAGGGGAAAAGTTTCTAGGCTGGGGGCAAGGGGTGGAGTTTCCAAGCTAAGGGAAAAGTTTCTAGGCTGGTGGAAAAGTTTGCAAGTTTAGGAAAACTTTCACATCAAGAGGTGGTTGCGGGGTGTGGAAGGTGGGGGAAAATTTTCAATATGAGGGGAAAAATTTTCCAAGCTAGGGAGAAAGTTTCCAAATTGTGCATTTGGTCTCCACATTAAAGGGGGAAAATCTCCAAACCCCCCATCCTTTCACACTAGGGGTATGTGAGATCTACCCCCTTATAGGTTTTTCCAGCATAGAAAAATGCATACCCCCTATAAAACCCATCAATTTTCCCTTTTTGGCATGTCAAAAGACATTTTTACCTCCCTCGCAAGTCAAAATATAAACACTAGGTGACTTTTGTTCACTTGAAAATAAGACTTTAACCACTTATGAGGCATTTTTCAGTCTCAAAAGTATAAAGTATGTGAAACTATCCATTGTGGATTATAATTTTCACATTTACAATGAAATTTTACCTTAGGTTTCATGAGGTGAAAGCTACATGATAAAGATTGGTTATACCATGCAAAATTTTGTGGTGTTTCAAATTAGACTTACGATTTGGGAGATATTGATGTTCAAAGTTTCTCATTATACATGTATTAAAATAATATTAAATTATTAAAATTATTAGTTTAATGTTTTAAAAAATGTCAAAATTTTAGTGTTGGGAATTAACCTGGAATTGTCAATTACCCATATCAAACCCTTACCCTATCATTGGTTGAACCACCACATCAACCACCATGACAAGGTGGAATAAAATAATAATAAAAAGCTAATAAAAAAACTTTAATTTTGAGTGGGAGGTCATGGGTTCAAACACAAGCCCCCAAAGTTTTAAATCAAAAAGATACACACACACACACACACACACACACACATATATCTATTAAAAAATAATAATATTAATAAAAAATAAATATTAATAAAAATAAAGCCCTTGGCAGGGTTGCACCTAGCCCTACTACTAATCACGATCAATGATAATCAATGGCCAACCCCAAGGGCCTACCAAGAATGGTCATGCATTACGCAAAGCTTGTTGGTCTCATAGCCCACACATCGATTTGCAGCCTTTCATCACTATGCTAGCATCACTGGTATCTGGCTACTACTGTTTCCATCTGGCTACTACTATTTCCATCTGGCTACTACTGTTGCCATTGCACTTACCCAGAAACCTTCACTTGCCCGCTACCATCCAACCTACAAACCCTAACCCTAGCAGAGTTGGGAGGGCTAGTACAGTAGGCCTACCATTCAGCATTGCACTTCGTTACCACCTATTTCCTATGGTTGTTGTCACCTACCGAACCTTATAGCATTGTTGTTGTTGCCATAGCCACCATCATTGCCGAAAAATATGCCATGATTTTTGGTCACCCATGATGCCCATGAACACTAATGATGTCAAAGGTCACTGTCTTCCATGTTGTAGATTACTATCTCCCATGCCATGGATCATCATATCCCATGCCATAGATCACTAGCTCCTATGCCATGGATCATCCCCTCCCATGCCATTGAACATCAGCTTCCATTTCACTGATCATCACCTCTTATACCACAGATCATTGCCTCCTACACCACTAAACATTGCCTCGTCTATAGCTGATCATCACCTCTTTTGAAGCCCTTTGGAACCAAAAAATCCTCATCAACAATGCATTTTAAGGCTATGTAGGCTCTATTAATGGGCCATGTTTGCCCCATTTTGGACCGTGTAGGCCCTGTTGATGGGCCATATGAACCCTAACAAGGGTAGCCTTAAAAAGAGGTCACGTGAGTCCTTGAAAGAATAGTGCATGTCCATGAAAGGGTTGTGCAACCCTATAATTTCCTTCTATGCCACCATCACTCTGCTCTCCACTTCTACCACCAATACTACTTTCACCAATGATGAGTGGCGAGGTACCCCTACACTCAACCATACGAAACGAGCGTCGCACGCGCGATCCGGTTGAACTCCGTAGATGGACTAGTTGTGGCACCTAGATAGTTAGCCTTAGGTCGCAGTTCGCTATCTTCCCATCTAGACTAGTTTTGCATATGTCACGTATGATTTAGTCTAGATGAGGTGTATGATGTGTTCTAATTCTAACGCTACTCCTGATGGCAGTGGAAAATAATATTTAACTAAATCTAAGCTAAGAGGAAAAGGGTAAGAAAATCTAATCTAGCCTAAGTGCGACGAGCAACCGATTCCTTGATCAACCGTACACATCTTGGACTTCGTGCACGACTGCCACTGGGACTACCAAGCATAGGCCTAGGTACGCCACTGGGATTACCAAGCGCAGACCCCAAATACGCCACTGGGTTACCAAGCGTAGATCCCCCTAGCTACACCACTGGGCTACCAAGCAGTCACACTTAAATGCTCGTAATCAAGTCGTACTCGTTCCGCTTCTAGGAGTTTAAGGGTGAGAAACTAATCGCGATGAGTAACCGATTCCTTAACTAGCCGTACACACCCGTAGATGCTCGTAGTTAAGTCGTACTCACACCGCGCTATGAAAGCAATAAATAACATTAAATAAATAACAAATAAATAAACTAAGTGAATGCTGCAATGATGAAGTAATCTCGATCTTTATTGCCGGTCATGTGCGTGTCCAAGTACGGCACACTCGAATAAAGACACCTTATAATCACATTCACCACACTGCGGGCAGACATGGGAAAATTCTAACTCTGGAGGGATCAAACTGCTAGAGGTTCGCTACACTAAAACTGGGATCCCCAAATAAGGGAGAGCCACCTCTTATTTATAGAAATGACGGCTGACTGTGATATCGCGTACGCGATATCGTAGGGAAGGACGCGATATCGCGTACGCGATATCACGGGGGATGCGATATCGCGTCGGACGCGATATCGCCTACGCGATATCGCGGCCGACGCAAACTGCGTCTCATCAACCACCCTTATTGCCGCGATCGACGTAAGTGCTCCTCCCTTGTAGCTACACACCACTGAGGTTAAGTCTCCAACACACATCATCATCATTTCTACCATTGTTTGTACTATCACATAATGGAAAAATTATTTGTCAATGAATGGAAATTTTGAAATGCCCATCAACTAATGGAAAATTTAAAATTTTCATCATCAAACTATTAATTAAAATTAAGAATACAATAAATTAATTTTTAAAATTTTAATCTGTTGCATTGGTAGCAACTTAGACAAAAATTCCATAATTAAGTGCACTCGTTATGGAGTAGAATTAGCATGGGTGATCTCTCAGGAAATCTTGTTTTTCATGCCAAAGGTCCTAAACTCCAGAAGCCATAACGTTTGATTTCAAAAGCCTTTTTTAATGAACAAAGAGTTGTTTCCTATAGTTTTCAACCTTTCAAATACAATGGTAAAGTCAAATCCATCCTAGGGAACCCCAAAAATTAGTTTTTACTCCTTGCCCGATATAGTTCCTTGAGATCCTCAAAAGTTTAATTTTCACACAGCTCGAGCATACGAAGTTCATTTTTAACATGTAAATAGTCATTTCCAACATTTTTCACATTCTAAACTCAATGGTGAGGTTAGATTTACTATCTAGACACCTAATAATTTTATGATATCATAAATTCAACCTTTTGGGCTTTAATATTTAGTGCATAATGCTTACAAATAGTCTTAAGATCACTATGGCATGTCATTAGTTACATTACCAAAGTTAGTGTTCTTAAAGGGGGTAGAACAGCTATTAAGAATTAGATAATGTTGTTACATATTACTAAATTTATATGATGTCATTAAATATTACTGAAATTAGATAATGTAATTATAAAATTAGATAATGTAGATAAAATTAGTTCAAGAATGTATCAGTATTAATTGATTATTAATTAATGAATTAGTTGGTCTATCAATTGAAGAATTAGTTGAAGAAACAAAATAACCTTCAATCATCAAGAAAATGTATATTGATTCATCTTGCAATCAAAACATATGGCAAAATAACATGAAGACTCAAAATCTCATTTCAATGAGTATGATACTCATGAAGAGAAATGATTCAAAAAGGAATCCAGGAATGAGAATGAAAGTTGTAACATACAACTTGCTTGCAAGATCCCTAGTGAGTGAGAAATAATATCTACTGTGTTAATAATGGGCCTTGGATTGGCACGAATATCGATATTCATGCATTTTAGCATAATTACAAGATTTGGATGCTGATGTCTTATTCTTACAAGAAGTCTTATCATGGGAATTTTTATATCAATTCCAACCAGACTCAAGAAAGATGTGATACAAAGGTATTTACAAGCAAAAAGGTTATTGTGGAAGTTCTTCTTTTGAGCCATATAGATTACCATATCGTAGAAATCACAATAGGGATGTTTGTATGATCTTTTATAAAGAAGCCAACTTTGAATTGGTACAAATATTTGAATGGAGTTTACAAATTATGATTTTTGAAATTCTAGAACTTCAAGCAATGGACAAGAAAGAACAATTAAGATTTTAGAAAAATCACATAGCATTGGTAGTGATTCTTAAAGTCCATCCATCAAGAAGATGTGTATGCATAGTCAGCACACATTTAATTGCCAAATCAACATGTTCAAATGTTAGACTATGTTAAGGAGAATACTTGATTAAGGAGACTATGTTAATAAGTTATTTGTAAGTTACACTGATGTAGTTCCATTTATTCTTTATGCGAACTTCAGTGTAAAAGTTGGAAGTAGTGTTTATCAATTCTTGAAATATGGATTTGTAAAGGAATCTTTGGAAGATGAACTTGATTTGAAGAAGATGTTTCCATCAATTTAACATGCAATTCCATTGGTCAATGCATATTTTGCTTATTTTGAATCTTTAGTAGATAAATTAGATTCTAGAATTCATGAACATATGATGTTGATGGATAGCACTCATTAAGAATCATAGTTTACCAATTATTTTGCTATGATTAATGAGGATGGATCAACAATATTCTTCATTGAGACTTTAGATTATATTTTTTTTGATGTATGATTATTTCAAGTTACCAAGTTACTAGAATTGATTTCTAAAGAAGAAGTTGAGAAGAATCAAGATCAAGCCATGCCATCCCGAACAAGAACATCCAATCACATACCACTTATGGTAGAATTACAATTACTTCCAACAATTCATAAGGTTGAGTAAGATTAGGAAGTATCTCACCCTTACTTTTATTGATGATCTTATTATTTTATTCATTATTTAATTTATATTTTAATTAGATAAGTGAAATATATAAGGTAATAAAAGTTGGGAATAAAAGAAATTTCCCTTGCTTCACTTGGGAAACCAATTTTGAGTTGTACTTTATGTGATTCTAGTAAGGATTGGTGATTGGTGATTGATAGATCATTAATTCACTTCTTGTAATTATCTTCAAAAATTAAGTATTAATAAAGTAATATTTAATTTTCCATATATTCTTCTCTCTCTCTCTCTCTCACAGATATATATATATTTGAAGAATAAGTAAAAAACAACTTCAAGTTCAAAGGAGAAATCAAATTATTAGAGCATAGGATCATGAAGATCATGAAAGAAAGCATTAGAGCTAGAAAAAGACAGAGAACGTGGACTTATTTGAGGATGAATGAAACCTAAGTGGGCTAGATTGTCACATCCCTATTCCTATATGTTGCTGCTACATAACAAAGATGGTGTCTCTTCATAACAAGTATTATTGTTATCTTAACAATACCCAAAAGAACAACTGTAATTAAGACATGAAAGGGAATGTTGCAATAATAGATGTGTCTCTCAAGGTAACCTTTGGAGGTTTGACCTAAGGTATTTATACTTAGGCTTAGAGGTCATGCCAGCATGGAGTGGAAGAGCCAGTATAAGCAAGTCATGAGAGTTGGGTGAAGTGGGACAGGAAGTGGACTGGCCATCCCTTCTAGTTGAGTTATAGGCCTAACCATGGTGGCAATGTTGGATTGCCTCTAAAGGATAAATTTCAAAGGAAGAAAGTTGAAAGGAACACTCTTAGAGCATGATCTAGATATGCTATTCCATATCAATATAGAATACCTTTCTTTCTCTTTCTACATTTTTCCTATTATTTTTTATACATGATGTTAAATATCACATATATTTTACATTTGGTATATTCTCTTGATACACATAATGTATAATATATTTTATATTTGACATTTTCCATGACATCGAGGGATGAGATGTCACAATAGGAGTTCTATGCTAGCTGCACATGAGATGGAAGGCTTCCACACTAAAGGCTGGTTGTGGCTACCACAAGAATCTTTGCTAGAGCTCTCCTCCAATGTGTTGTTGTTGTAGAATGATAATTATGGTCCAAAATTGCAAAAATTTACATATAAAACCCATCCAAAACCTAAACAAAACCCCAACTACCAATTTAGTGCACCATAACTACAAGTGTGCCTTCACTTTTGACCAAAACTTACATTAACACTGATATTTTTTCCAATTTTGACACTTAAAACATTATGGAAACCTTACCCCCATGCATCCACACTAGGGATACCAGGCCTAGCATGGAAACATGCTTATCACTTTACAAATTCATTAGACATACAAATATCTTTCTATTTTTGGTAACCCAAACCTATTTTTATCAACCTCAGGTTTTCAAAATTGGACAAAACATGAGCAAGGCTAAGCACCAAGGATTTCCATGTTGGGGCAATAGTACCCATCATGGAAGAAGGAGTTTAATACTCACTCTTACATCCCAGCACTCATCTAGCATGAGTTTGACCTTGAAGTGGACCCCAGGTGACCTTGAACCTCTTCAAACATCTCTAGCAGCCTTAGAACCTCACCAAACCTAGTCAAAAATGGTCAAAATCCAAGATTTGGTGTTTTACAAATTGGGAAAATATTCTTTCATATTGAGCCTCTCACCCTCGGCGTTGAGGGATAGGGAGCAGCCAAAAATAACCTAAATTAATGACCTAAGGACCATTTCTTGATGCTCGATGATCCTTGGACCCTATCAGAACCCTCTAGAGCTTATGGAAGCCCCAAAATGGGTCAAATATGGCACAAAATTTCAATTCCTCTCTCATCCATACTAGGGCCATCATGCCCAACATATAAGAAATGGGGGAGATTACATGAGGCACTTAGGAGCCTCTAAACTATCAAATCTTAACACCCAACATTGATCGTTAACATTGGCAATTGACATGCATGGTCGATCAGCTATCGATTTGGTCTAAATCTAACTTTCTTCATGGAGGGGGATCTCTTCCATGCTACGCCTTCCACCCTCAATGTAAAAAAATGGGGAAAGCCTAAAAATCCCCTCACAGCCCCTAAAACAACTAGATCTTGATCTTAGGCACTGTTGGCCAATGCCAACAACCCTGTGAGCACTCATGCATAGCTAGATTGATAAAAAATGATCAAAAAATCTTTTCCCATAATTTTCCACGTTGAGCATGGAAGCCCCAACATGGAAAAATGGGGGAAGCAAAAAAAAAATACCTTATGTCCCTCGAGATAGTCAGATTTTAATGTTAGATGGCGGCAATTGATACTAGTAACCTTAGGGACCTACATGCATGTTCTAAAATGAAAAAAAGTGATCAAAAAGATTTTTCCCAAATTTTTCACATTTAGCATGGAAGATCTAGCATAAAAAATTGTGGAAGCCTAAAAATTACTTAGAAATATTTTAAACAACCAAATTTTGACAATAAATAGCAACAATCAACATTAGCAACCTTGGAAGACTACATGCATGCCTAAGAGTGATCATAGAGGACCAAAAAAAATTTCCCCAAATTTTTCATGTTGAGCATGGAATCCATAGCATGGAAAAAGGGGGAGAGTTCAAAAAATGCTTAGTGATCCTTGGAAAAACCAAATTTTAACATCAGATGTTAGCAGTCGATGCCAACAACCTTGTGAATGAGCATGCATGATCAAAAGTGATCATAAAGTATTAAAAATCTTTTTTCCCTAATTTTCCACACTAAACATGGAAGCCCCAACATGGGAAAATGGGAAAAAGTCCAAAAACCACTCATCAACCTTCAAGATAGCCAAATTTTGACACCAAGCATTGACCATCGTTACTAGCAACCTTAGGGACCTACATGCATGATTGGAAATTATGCAAAAACATAAAAATCTATTCTCNNNNCCCCCCCCCCCCCCCCCCCCCCCCCCCCAAACTTTTCTACATTTAGCATACTATCCCTAGTATGGGAAGAATGGGGAAAGTCAAAAAAACACTTAGATATACTCAAAATTACCAAAACTTAACACCAAACCCTAGTCCTTGACCTCACTAGCCCTGAAAGCTTACATACACAATTGATTGAGGTTAGAATTGATCTAGATCTAAGTTGCATGGTTCTGATGATCCCTTTTTCCATGTTTTGGTGGTATCCCCAACGTGGAAACTCAAGGTGGAACTTTTTTGAGGCTCCTAATCATCTTAGAATGACATCAAATGATCTTTCATGCACTTTAGGACCCTAACAACAACTATTGAAGCCCTTAAACGTTAAAAAATTGATTCCTTATGGTCAAAAATTTATTCCCCCTTATTTTCCATGTTGATATCTGCATGCCCACTATGGAAATAGGAAGGGAATCCAAACAACCACTTAGGGATGCTCAAAATTGCTAAAATTTGACATGGATCCATAGCCTTTGACCTTGGCAACTCCAGAAGGTAACATCCACAATTGATAATAACCTAAATTGGTCTAGATCTAGGATTCTTACTTCTTCCATGTTGGAGTAACTTCCCTAGCATAGAAACAAAGGGGGAAAGCTTATTTTCCACTTTTGAAAGAAAGATGACACTCCCGAAAGTTAAAGATCTATGCTAGAGAAGCCCAGGGCCTCACAACCTCAAGATTTTGCTTGTTTAACCTCATTTCAACATCCAAAACCTATTCCCCAAATTCTTCCATGCTAGAGCAACTTCCTTAGCATGGAAATAGGGGGGAAGACCTTAAGTACCCTTAAATATCCTTCAAACATGCCCAAAATTAGCTAGAAACTTACAAAATCAAAGTCTACAGCCCTAGGGGCCTAAAAACTTGTTCAAAGTAATCCTAAATCACTCTAAATCCATAAAACAAGTGTTCCCTTTATTCACACTGAGGGTACTATGTCCAGCATGGAAAAAGTGAGGGGAATCGATTTCAATAGCTATTAACACTCAAAATGGCCTCAAACTACCTCAAAATGAAGTTGGGAGATGCCCAAGTTCTAAATCTAGGCTCTAACCACCTATTTGACCTCATTTGTTCTTGGATTTTTTTTCCCCATGTTGAACCCTCCCTCTTTTCCATGCTAGTCAGTGTGGAAACAGGGGGGAAGGCTTTGGAACCTACTTTTTTTCCTTTGCAAACATTCAAAGTGCTCAAATTTGAAGGATATGATGCTGCACTACTGTAAGAAGGTCTTGCAACCTCAATTTTGGACCTCTAAGCATTTCAAAACTTATTTTCCTTAGTCTTAATACTAAGGGTCCCTATTTCCATGTTAGGCCTAGTATGGAAGCCTTAAAAGACTTGATTTTTATATCTAAATAACCTTAAAAAACCATGATTAATGCCTAAACTCACCTAATAGCCTTGTAGCCTCAAAACATCATTTGCTAAGGCCCTAAAACTAGAAAAACCTAATCATTGTTTATCTATATTAGCCAAATTTTATCATATAAACCTATTTTGCTTGATTTTTGCCTTATTAAGTACGTTTTGGCTTGTTTTTAGACTTATGTTACCTTGATGACCTTGTTGACCTTCTAGAGCCTTATATGTTCATTTTTTGTCTTATTGTAGCTCTATTTTTTTTTTGGCCTTTAAATTATATCAAAGAGTGTGGGTTTAACCTTCTATGACTACTGTTTGACACCATATGATCATGGCTCGCTAAGGCCTTAAACTATCATCATAGTTCACCAAGAATCTAAACTGGCATCATGGTCCACTAAGGCCTTAAACTAGAAAAATTGTAACCTTTAGTAGTCATTTTTAGCCTTACTAGTTATACTTCCCCTTGTTTGACCTTTATGTGACCTTTGTTTGCCTCTATTTCACTTTATCTCTTTGATGATCTTGGATGGCCTTTATTGCATTAGATTTGTATATGTTTTATGGCAATTTAACATTATTTATTCACTTTTACCTAGGTTCCACTTAATATTGTTTTGGTTGATGTGTAGGATCAAAGTATGAATGCCTGGAAGCAAATTAGTTTGCCTTTGTGTCTACATGGACCTCATGGTAATATTAAATAGTGTATCAACCCTAATTACCTAGATCTTGAGCCTAAGAGTCTTATAGACCCATAGCCTCAATAGAGAACCTTTAGAATGGCATAAAAACCTATTCAATACCCTTGACTTAGAAGTGGAAGACATAACCAAATACTCTCTAGTTGAGAGTCCTATCACAACACATAGTAGTAAGGAGAAAACCCGTAAACTAAGTTTCTTACTAGAGCCTCAATGTGCCCAAGACATCACCAAGATCTTACAAAAAAACATTAAGGTATTTACCTAGTCATATGAAGATATGCCAAGCCTATACCCATGTCTAATCTAGCAAAACATCATACTAGACCCTAGCATTAGACTAGTTAAGCAAAAAGTGCGCAAGATTAAGCTTGATTTGGCCATGGTGATTCATGATGAAATCTCAAAGCTCTACCAAGTAGGTTTCATTAGGGTTGTCATTTATGAAAAATGGGTATCCAACATAGTGGTAGCCCCTAAGAAAAATGAGAGTATCTATATTTGCATTGATTTTCAAGAGCTAAATAAAGCAACCATCAAGGATGACTTCCCTTTTCTTAGTATTGATTAACTTATCCATACTATAGTTGAACATGCCTTGTTGTCCTTTAGGGATGGATTCTTGGGATATAACCAAATTAGGATCAACCCAGAGCACTAACTTAGCATAACCTTTATGACCCCAAGAGGTACTTTTTGTTATACCATGATTCCCTTTGGCCTAAAGAACACCATAGTACCAAAGAGCCATGACCTATATCTTTAGTGATTACATGTTAGGTTTGCTTAATGATTACATAGATGACATAGCCATGAAGTCTCATATAGTTGATGATCATGCTAATGACCTAGATCTTGCATTTAAATGATTCCTTAAATATGATCTTAGGTTCAATCCTAAGAAGTGTGTCTTGGGTATCAATACTAGTAAGATGCTTAGCTTTGTAGTCTTTGATGCAGGGATACACGTAGATCCTAATAAGGTTAAGCCCATATCTAAATTGGAAGCACCTTTCAATCTTAAAGAGCTTTGGGGATTACAAAATAGATTATATTTTATTCGTAGGTATACTACTGGGCTTACGAATAAGTTACAACCCATGCAACACTTGCTTAATAAAGGAGTTCACTATGAGTAGATAGCTCAATGCCAAGAGGCCTTTGAAAATGTTAAGAAATAGTAGATACAACTAATGATAGTCTATCCTCCACAAGAGGGTAAACTATTTTACATTTATCTCACCATCTCTTATACATCCATTTCCTCTTTACTTTATCAAAAACATGATGATGGAGTAGAAATGCCTATATACTATCTTAGCCATGCATTAATTACCCACGAGACTCGATACACTGAAGTGGAAAAGTATTTCCTAACACTAGTCTTCTCTTTGAAGAAGTGGAGACATTACCTCTTCAAAAGCCAAGTCAACATAATTTACAAGGACAACATACTTAGAGCCATAACAACCAACATCTATAAAACTAGTCATATAGCCTATGGAAAGCCATAACCACAAAGTTTGACCTCCATTACGTATCTCAGTCCTCAACAAAAGGTCAAGCTATAGTTGTACAACTCATAGTTTCACCTATTGATGATCAAGCAATCATAGATCCTAAATTCCCTAATGAACACATTAACACAATTAGCCAAGTGCCCAAGGGATATGAGGTAGTTATTAACTTTGATAGAGCTCCAACTACCCATGGGGCTAGTGTTGTTGCCATTGTAACATTTCCATCTAGTGAAATCCAATCCTTTAACTATTGTTCCAATATAGCAAAATATGAGGGTTTGATCAAGGGGATTATTGTAGCTTGTGACCTAGGAGTTAGACACTTAAAAGGTGATTCACAACTCGTAGTTAACTAAGTAACTGAAGTCTATGCATGCAAAGCTAAGAATTTACAACCTTACTATAAGCTAGGGAAGTAGTTATTACAACAATTCATAGATGTTGATGTCCAACACATACCCAAAAAAAATGTCATAGCTGATGAAATTGCAACATTAGCCCTTAGTGTGATGCTAGATGTGTTCAGCAAGTTACCCACGTTAACCATGGACTATGCTACTCCCATCACACAGAACACTGAGTATACCTTTGTGGTCTTCATTGATGTCACTCCTCCCAAGGAGTGGTATGACAATATAAAATTTTACCTTATGCATGGTGAATCCTCACAAGGCTTGACTACTACTCAGAAGGATGCCATACATAAGTGATCAAAGTAGTATGTCATTATAAGTGATAACACATTATGTTGAAGATCCTATGATGGCATACTCCTAAAGTGTTTTGGTAAAATTGAAGCCAAAATAGTCCTAGAGGAGGCTCACAAGGGAGTTTTGGGAGGGAATATAGGACCTAGAGTCATGGCTGCTAAGATTAGATAATTAGGGTACTATTAGCCCTATATGGAAAATTATTTCCTACAAAAGGTTAAGCAATGTGACACATGCCAACGATATAGTAACCTAATACATGTATCACCAATTGAGTTACATACAGCCTAGATAACATGGTAGCTTTAGCAATGGGGGTTGGATATCATTGGACCTATAACACTTAATTCTTCCACAAGACATAGCTTCATAATCACTACAACTAAATACTTTACAAAGTGGATTGAGGCTATTCCCCTAAGGAAGACCACATCTAAACAATTTTGCAATTTTATCCTAGATAACATTATATCTCATTCTGGCATACCCATGATGATAGTTATGGATAATGGACCTTAATTTAGTAGCCAAGAAACCAAGGGTTTCTATCATGACCTAGGCATTAAGAATTCTTTCTTTTCACCTTTCTACCCTCAATCCAATGGACAAGCAGAAGCAAGCAACAAGGCCATCATCAACTTGCTCTAGAAGATGCTCAACAATAGCAAATGAAAGTGGCATGAGCAACTTGTTCATGCACTATGGACAAATAGAAAAACCTACTAAAAAAAACTAGAATGATCCTTTATAGCCTTGTTTATGGTTTTTAAGTGTATTTACCTCTTGAATTGTAGGTGTCATCACTCTAAGTAGCCTTGACCAACTTCATTAGCGATGAGAAGAGCAAGGAGTTATAAATGAAAATCTTGGATTTGATGGAGGAGAGGCATATGCAAGCACTTGCTCACATCAATAACTATTAAGAGAGGCAAAAGTAACAACATCACCATGACTTGACCATGTGCAAGATCAAGGAGAAGGACCTAGTCCTCAAGGCCATTCATGGACATGTGTATAAGTTCTCAACTAATTAGGAAGGGTCCTTCCTTGTCACTAGAGCCTATGAAAATGAAGCATTCAAAATAGCCAACATGAATGGGAATGAGCTGGCCAATTTGGTCAACCATTCCTATCTAAAGCCATGCTATAGGTAGTAGACAATCATCGACAAGGGAGCATACTTTCAGTAATCTGCTACGACCTTAAATTGCAACATGGCCTGCCAGAACCTTAAACTAGTACCATGGCCTGCCATGACCTTAAACTAGCAATCATGATGACTTGGATAGCCTAATTCTTATGTGTCTTGTATGCATTTTAGTGTTATAATATGCAATGGTTTTTTATATTCTTTGTCATTCCTCTTGGGTCAATCCTTGAGACACCAACAAAGAGGAGCCATTGAAACACCATAAAATTTTGCATGTTATAACCAATCTTCATTATATAGTTTTCATCCAATGAAACCTAAGGTAAACTCTTATTGTAAATGTGAAAATTGTAATCCACAATGGGAAATTTCATATACTTTATACTTTTGGGGCTGAAAAATGCCTCATAAATGGTCAAAGACTCATTTCCCAAGTGAAAAAAGTCATCTAGTATCTATATTTGGGCTTGGGAGGTCAAAAATGCCTTTTGGAATGCTAAAAAAGGAAATTTCATGGGTTTTATGGGGGAATTCATTTTTCTATGATGGAAACACCTATAGGGGTAGATCTCACCTACCCCTAGTATGGAAGGGTGGGGAGTTTGAAAACGTTTTCCTTTCAATGTGAAGACCAAATGCACAACTTGGAAACTTTTCCCCCAACCTAGAAAATTTTCCCCCTTAACCTAAAAAGTTTTCCCCCTAGCTTATAAAATTTTCCCTTAGCCTAGAAATTTTTCCCCAACATGGAAAATTCAATCCCCCATCATGGAAGCCACAAGAAGCAAAATTCATCAATTCATGCACTTCAACATTAACTAGCCACTTTAACAAGCATGGTGGAGAGCTTAGCATGGAAGACTCATCTCTAGCATGGAAGGTGTGCCCCAGTTACTATTTGTAGCAAATGGAATGCCCATGGGGAGAAGCACTTACTATGTATAGTAACCCCAAAAATTTGAGCACCCATCTCACCTAAATTTGTAGCCAAATCATGGCCAATTTGCAGCCCCATTCATGGCCCAAAGGCCCTATAAAAGCCAACATCAAACATCATTTGTAGGTTTTGAAGATTTTCAAGAAGTTCTAGTAATTGTTCATAAATTTTTTATAAAGGTTCCAACAATTTTTCTCATGGTTCAACAATTTTTGGTACATAAGCACTTTGACAGTTCAAAACATTGTTCACAATTTCACACTTGGGGCATTTTCAAGCACTCAAGAGCTCTTGCAAGTTTTCATACTTGCATTCTCTTGAAACCTAGCATGGAATCTTTATGACCTTAAGATTTGGTGGATTTTTGGTGTCAATACTACACTTCTAGGATTTTCAAACCCTAGCATGGAGCAACTTAGCATCCAAAATTTTTGCCTTTGTCATCTCCCAGTAGTGATCCAACTTCCAAATCCAAAGTTGGAATAGAAGGTTTAATAACATTAAGAATGGCTTAGCACCTAGATCGTGGAGTACATCACATCAACTTCAATAGGCTTTGAACTCTTGCACAAGTAAACCCCCTCTTTTGCTCATCTAGGCATCATTTGTACACATTTCTCTAACTTATTCTTTATTCTTTCTTAATAAAGTTTTAAGTTTTTAGTTTTGTGTTCAAAAATAAATTTTATTTTCTATGCATTATTTGGATGTGTTTATATTCCCATGCTTTACATCTCATACATTCCTGGTTGATTTGTTGGACACACTAGGATGTCTCAAATTTCATTTCTCTCATTTAGAACTTGGGGATTTGGGGTTGGGGAACTTCTTGCATTGAGGATCCTTAGTTTTCATTCTAGCAATCAAGGTTTTCATTCATAAAAATGATGGCAGTGGCACTAGCCTCATGGGTAGTTGAAGCTTCATCAAAGTGCATGATTAACTCATAGCCCTCAGGTACTTTGCTATTAATGTTGATATGTTCATTAGGAAACTTAGGATCTATGGCTACATGGTCATAAATAGGTGAAATAATGAGTTGTACAGTTATAGCATGACCTTTTGTTGAGGATTGAGAGATGTAATGAAGGGAAAAATCCATGATTATGGCTTTCCATCAGGCTACATGGCTACTTTTTTAGATGTTGGTTGTTACGACTTTGAGTACATTTTCTTTTCAAATGACATTAACCTAGCTTCTGAAGAGAGATTATCTCCACTTCTTCAATGAGAATACTAGTGCTAGACAATACTTATTCACTTTAGTGCATCAGGTCTCATGGGCAACTAATGCATTGCTAAGGTAGTATACTGGCATCTCTACTCCATCATCATATTTTTTGATAGAGTAGAGAAGCAATGAAAATGTTGAAGATAATAAGGTAGATGTAAAATGGCTTACCATATTATGGAGGAAAAATTGTTGGTAGTTGTGCCAACTCTTACTTAAGGTTTTCAAAGGCCTCTTGGCATTAAGCCATCCACTCATAGTGAACCCCTTTCTTAAGCAATTATTGCATGGGTTGTAGATTATCTATAAGCCTAGATATAAACTTGCAGATAAATTGCAATCTTCCTTGTAATCCTTAAAGCTCCTTAAGGTTGGTAGGTGCTACTAACTTGGATATGGACTTAACCTTAATAGGATAAACATTTATCCTTGCTCTAGACACTACAAAGCCAAGCATCTTACCAGTCTTGACACCAAAGACATACTTCTTGGGATTAAGCCTAAGTTCATACTTATTATAGGTCATTAACATGGCCATTGGCCACTTTGGATTTAACAAGTATGCTATCCATGTAATCATTGATCAAACCTAACATATAATCAGTAAAGATAATCTTCATGGCTCATTGGTAAGTTACTCCTATGTCCTTAAGGCCAAATGACATCATAGTAGAGTAAAATGTACCCCAAGGAATCATGAAGGTCATTCTAAGTTGGTGCCCTAGGTTGATCCTAATTTGGTTATATCCTGAGAACCCATCCATAAAGGAAAATAAGGTATGTCTAATTGTAGTATCAATAAGTTGATTAATATTAGGTAAAGGAAAGTCATCATTGATGGTTGCCTTATTTAGGTCTTAGAAATTGATCCAAATATGGATACTTCCATTTTTCGTAGGAACTACCACTATGTTAGACACCCATTCTACATAGTCAACAATGCTAATGAAACTAGATTGGTAAAGTTTTGTGATTTCATTATAGACTACCAAGGCCAAATCATATCTAATCTTGCATACATTTTTCCTAACCAGTCTAATGCTAGGGTCTAGTATGATGCTATGTTATACTAGGCATGCGTCAAGGCTTGGCATGTCTTCATATGATTAAGTGAATGCCTCAATGTTATCTTGTAGGACCTTGGTGATGTCTTGAGCCTATTGAGGTTTTAGTGAGGAACTTAGTTTTAGTGTTTTCTCATCACCACTATGTGTTGTGACAGGAACCTCAAATAGAGAGTCTTTGGTTATGTCACTAGCTTCTAGGTCAAGGGTTTTAACTAGGTTTTTAGGCCATTCTAGAGGTTTCTTAATAAAGGCTATGTGGTCAACAAGATTCTCAGGCTCAAGATTTAGGTAATCAAGGTCAATACACCATTTTACATCACCATAAGGCCCTGTTAGGTTCAAATGCAAATTTATATGCTTCCAAGTACTCATACTTCAGTCCTGCATGTCAACCATAAGTACATTAAGAGACACCTAGGTAAAGATGAGTAAATGATGCTAAAAGGCTATGAAATTATGCAAAAAATGCTACTCTAATGACAAACAAAATAAAAATGGGTCACATAAGATTATAAAAAAATAGGTAGAGATAGGTAGATGTAATGGGAAAAAGGCTAAAAACAAGGTTAAAACAAGTGAGACAAGGTCACAGTAGGTCACAAGCTTACCAATTGAAGGCCATAGTAGGCCACGATGATAGTTTTAAGTATTAGTAGACTATGGTCACATGGTGTCAAATGGTGGTCAGGGACGGTCAAACCCCACCATTCAATATTAATCAAAGGTTAAACAAGGCCATACAAGGCTATAATAAGGATAAACACATTGAAATAAAAGTATTATCTAGGCTAAATAAGGTCAAAAATGCAACAATGATCAAAATAGGTCAGGATGATTATAAAACAAGGTTGAATAAGATAAAGTGGAATACATATAATGAATTTTGGTCAAAACATGGTAAAAAAGGATTAGGTTTTGAAAATTTTAAGCCCTAGCAAGCCATGGTTTAAGGCTACAAGGTTGTTGGGTAAGTTTTCACATCAACAAAGGCTATTTTTGTGCTCTTTGAATTGAAAAAACAAAGATTTTAATGTTTCCACCCTGGGACCCCCCCTATGTCCATGCTTGCTAGCATGAAAAGGGTGACCTCCAACATGCATGGAATATCAAGATAGTTTCCCAAGCTTTTTTTAATTATTTTTTGACTTCCGATGGCTTACATGTTAGTGCAGTTGATTAGGGAATGGAATAGGTTGCTTTTGGCATCTATTTTAATCCTTGGAATCACCCTTTGGACCTTGAAAACATCTTTCACACTGGATCCATGCTAGCCAACATGGAGACTAAAGAAAATATGTTGCATAACATTAAGAGGATCAAAATTGAGGTTCTAGAGCCTTCTTAAGATAGCTCAAGGCTAGGTCTATAAAAATTGATCACTTTGGAGGTTGAAAAAGGTCAAAAAGTAGGCTTTGAAGCTTTACCCCCCTCTATTTCCACATTGGCTAGCATGGATGGAAGGGGGCTTAGTGTAAAGGATCTAAATCTATGCTTAAACAGGGTCAAATAGGGTTACACAAGCATCTCGAATCGCGATCTAATAGTTGTGCATCCCCTAGCTGCATTTTGAGGCCATTTTAGAGGGTTTTGAGTGTTCAAATTAGTCATGATAACTTCCCCCCATTTTTCCACACTAAGCATATTGGCCCTAGCATGGAAGAATTGTGGTGCTCTTGGTCTTTGACTTTGGGATGGTTCAAGAATACATTGACTAGGTTTCTAGGCTTCTAAGGCTATAGACCATGATTTCCCAAGTCTTTGATTGATTTTGGTTATCTTTAAAGGTTGTATGAGGCTATGTAACATTACACCCTCATTGATCCATGCTGGGGAAGTTGTTCTAGCATGGAAGATGGGAGTTGATGAGATTTAAGAGCTAAAACAAGGTTCAACAAGTAGCTACTTAAGGCTATGAGGTCTTAGGCTTCTCTAGTGTAGGTTTTTGGTCTCTAGTAGTGTTACTTTGTTGCCAAAAGTAGAAAGTTAGCTCTTCCAAGTTGGTTCTACGTTGCCTAACATGGAAGAGGCCTTTCCTAGTCTAGATGAATCATAAATCATAGATCTGGACTAGTTTTAACAACAATCAACCATGCATGCTAGCTCCCAAAGTTGCTAAGGTTAAGGGCTAGGGTTTAAGGTTAACATTTGATAGTTTTCAGTGTTCCTAAGTGGTTTTTGATGTTACCCCTTTCTTCTACTTTAGATCCATGCTGACCAACATGGATCCAACAATGAAGATCCAATGGGAAGAATTTTATGTTATTTGTAATTAGTTTTACAAAGTTTGAGAGCTTTGAGAGGTGCAAATAGGATCCTAGGATGCATACAAGGCTATCTAGTATTAATTTGAGGTGCCTATGGGCCATTTTTTAGTCATCCCTTAGTATCCACATTGGATCCACACTTGCTAGCATGGAAGAGGTAACCCCCAGCATGGAAGAGATAAGGTAGCCTATTTTTTACTATTTTTTGATAGTTCTATTCATGCATGTGCATTTCTAGGGTTGCCAGTGTTAACTATTGAAGCCTATTATCAAAATCTAGTAAGTTTGAGGGTTGTAAGATGGTTTTTGGGCTTACCCCTCTTCATTCATGCTAGGTCTACACTTCCTAGGGTGGATAGGATCCTCCCTAGCATGAAGGGAAGAAATTTTGAACTATTTCGGTTAACTTCTGAAGGTCTGGTGGCTTCTAAAAGGGTTGGGTTGCTACCAAAAGTTAGTTTTCATGCAAATTTCATAAGTTTAATCTTTACCCTCTTTCATCCACGTTGGGGTTAGGGTTCTTATCATGGATAGGGTCCTCCCAGTGTGCATAATCCTTAAGGAATTGATTTTTTATTGATTTCTATAAGTCTACTGGCTTTCAGAAGGGATGACAAGGTTTTGATGCAAGTACAAGGTAAATTGTCATTGTTTTGATGTACTTAGGATCCCTCATGAACCTCCCTAGCTATATCCATGTTGGCTAGCATGGATGAAGTCTCCCTTAGTATGGAATAACAAAAAATACCATATCTAGGTTCTTTTGATAGTAAACTTACTATGCATCTCAGCCTTTAGGGTTTCTGGTGTCAATTGTCAAGATTTGATATCAAAATCCATCATTTTGGTGGTTCTTAGGTGTCTCATGTAACCATTCCCCTTTCTCCATATTGGGCATGGTGGCCCTAGCATGGAAGAATGGGAAATGATAGTTTTATGCCATTTTTGACTAGTTTTGGAGTACTTGGATGCTTTGGAAGGTTCTAGCTGGGTATAGAGGTCACTAGGATAGGTTGTTAGGGTATTTTGATCATAAACTAGGTCCTATTACATGTCCTTTGGGCTTCCACATTGGCTCCATTCTAGGAAGCATGGAGAAAATGTTGACTAGCATGGAGAAGTATATGGGTGCAAAATTAACTTGTTTTAAGGCAAACTTAGGATACTAGAGCTTGTCAAGGAGTGTTAGATTGGAGAAATGGCTACTAGGCGGTTGAGTTTAGCAATTTTTCTCATTGTGTTGACTGAAATCATCGACATGAGGCTGGAAGGGAAAAAAATGCCGAAAGATTGCTGGAGAGACACAGCCAACCCTACCTTCGTGTGAGGGCAAGCTAGAAAAGAAAACAAAGGTAGAGTGCCTTGGATGGTCTGCATGCAAATCAACCAAGGACTTAAGCATAAGCTATGGCTTACACTGGGGTTATCATAACTAGTGATGTACGAAATGTAAACAAAGCATATACAAAAGAATAAAATAGATCAAAAATAGAGAAAACAATGTAATGTAAGTTAATAATAAATTGTATTGTATTTCTTAAAAAGGATCTACACCAGTCAAAGCGTAGTTTCATGTGTGGATGGCAAGTCAAGTGCTAAGCCCCATAGTGATGTGTTTACAGGTGCTTGGATGCTAGGAGTCATGTGCACCCAAGCATCCAAAGTTGCTAGTCGATGCTCCCAAAGCCATCAACCTCCAAAATTGCCAACCCCATTTATGTGAATGGATAGGGTATTTATAAGGTTTGGCTAGGCTCAGGTGTAGAATTCATGGATGAGATCAATAGTTGAGAGATGAGAGGGAAATAGATTGTGTGACATGTGTTTGATGGATAGCTACGTGTGAATTGGATGTGCATAGGTAGGCTACATTCTTAACCAGATGCATTGTATCTTATAGCGTGTATTGGCTTATGTGAGCTAGCTTACACCCATAGAAGCAGATACAATTTGGAGTGTAAGAGCTTGACAAGCTCACAAATGGTGAAAATTTACAATAAAAATGATAGTTTACAACAAGAGAAATTGACTTCGATTTGCTTGGAACTTCTCGATCCAAGCACCCTGATGTGAGTGGTTTTGTGGTGTTTAAGGAATTTTTATTTCAAAAACTCTTCTAGGATGAGTTTATTTTGTCTTGGCATGTCCTCAACATGTGTTTGGCATGCTTTTGACTAGGCATGATCAGTACTCACACTAGACTCATGCTACAAACGTGAGCTCAGCGTGACCTGAGCATGACTTGAGTGTGACCTGAGCATGAGTAACAAAATCTTTGTGATTTTGGACCTAAAGTTTGGAATTCTGGAGGCTGGAACTTGAAGTAGTCATCAATGGACCTTGAGGGTGACTTGCACCTTCGAAGTCAAACAATTATGACTCGGTTTTGAGGCTCTTGGAGTTTGTTCATGCTGGGTGTGATCATTACTCACACTAGACTCACGCTGCCAACATGAGCTAAATGTGACTTGAGTGTGACCTCAGCATGACTAAGAAAATTTATGCAATCTGGGCTAAAATCCAAACTCCCGAATGCTAAAACTTGAAGTGGATAATAGTGGCCCTATGAAGATGACTAGCACCCTCATATTGGACCATCTTTAACTTGATCTTGAAGTCATTAGAGTTGCTCATGCTAAGGGCAAGCCTAGCTTAACAAGCCTAGTGTGAGCAAGCCTGGCTTGACAAGCCTAGTGTGAGTTCCATGCCTTAGTCAAATTTTTTCCTTCCAAAAGCTCAAAAGGCTCTAAGTTATTCTTGTTTCATAATGTTAGGCCAAAATTAGTGGTGTTTCATTGGCCTCTCTTTGTTGACGTCTAGAGGAATCCACCAAATAGGTGTCAACAAAGAAGTACAAAACACCATGACCAACCAAGTACCAAGCATTGTCTGTCAGTCTCTGGCTGGACATCATCACACCATGTTCAAAAGTACATGGGATTGGGGAAATGTAGTTCAAGATGCAAGGGGATTGGTTGTAACCAAGGGGAATCAAGAGTTGATCAAGGGTTATAATTTCTATTGGAATTGTGGGAGATGAATTCTCTCATGTGAACAAACCATATTTTTAGTCCTTGTTAGTAGCTAGTGTTTAGCAGACTCGGAACCAAGACATAGGAGGTGCATTCTTTGGAGAAATGGGACCTCTTGTAGAGTGTTTATGGGAGCCCGTTGTAAATAGCCAAATCCACACAATGATGTGCAACATGATCATTTGAGACACGATTGTAACCATTTTTCCAAGACAATTTCCTTCTCGCCTGGGGCTTGTATGAGAAGAGCCAATGATCTTTGGTCTATGATGTCAACGGGGTCATGAAGATATTTTCTGTGCATTCTACTCTTTTTTTTGTTTTTTTTTGTTCTTTTTGAAAGAGCTTGCTTTTAGTGTTGCACTCGTGCTCATGCACTTGCATTTTTATCATGTACCGTATACTATGTTTTGCGTTGCAACTACTTAGAGAATCACAATGTGCAACAGTGTATCAAGAGCTTTGGGATGAGTAGAATGTATCAAGGGGGTGTAATTGAATAGGACAAGGGGAACATGATGGGGAATAGGGAATGTATCATGAATTAGGAATGTACTTATGAATGGATTGATTAACCCAATTGTGTGCGTCAGGAAGAATGTGATACCTTGTTGTCATGATGAAGTGCATCTGTGCATGAATGCCTTAAGCATGTCATCTAGCAAACACAACTCCAAGAAGATAAGAAAACCTTAAATGATTCAGTTAAATAAGCACATTAAACTTAAATACAACCAAGGAGATGGAGCCATTGTGTGCAATTTCAAAGCAGATAGAATCATGAACAACATCAGCTTCATTAGGGTCCATGAGAAAAATTATGCTGCAAGTTTTTGTGGAGCACGTACAGCCAATTACAGCAACATATCTTTTCAAGTATTACTTGGTCATCAATGATGTCACCAATTTATAGTCTTAGCGGATTGTTCCGGGTTAGTTTCATGTCATAACCCTTTAGACAGTGCTAGTTTACCATCGTAGCAGACGATGAAGTGGTAGTTTATAGTCGTAGCAGACTGTGAAGAGGCAAACTAGTTTATAGTCTTAGTGGACTCTGCATGCTAATTTGATGTCATAGTAGACAAATGTGGTAGTTTAGTGTCATACTAGATAGAGCTCTGTGGTGTCAGTTTACTATCATGAAATCAAGATACTCTATGGTGCGAGTTTCAAGTCATAGCCCCAAGACCGTTCTATGGTATCAATTTTAGGTCATGATGCCAGAACCATCACGTACCTCAAGCTCATCAAACATAGTACCTTTTCAGGTATAGGTGATTTGTGGAATTAGTGAACTCATTCCCATCCATGTTAGCAAGTTTGAATGCTCTGTTATTATACGCCTTGGTGACTAAGTAAGGCCCTTCCTAGTTAGCTGAGAATTTATCTGGGTGTTCACAGATGGCCTTAAGGACTAGGCCTCCTTCCTTAATTAGGCACTTATGTATATTTTGTTGGTGTCATTTCCATTGTTATTTCTGGTACCACTCAATCTGATCAAGCGTTCGCACACGTTCCTCTTCCACCGAGTCAACGTCAGTAATGCGCAATTCCTTGCTTTGGATTTCATGTATTAGGTGCACAATTTGTTAGGTGGCACATGTATTAGGTTACCATGCCTTTGGAAAATGTTACATGTCATGTGACCTTGGAGAAGAAATTGTACTCCATGTGTGGCCAGTAGTAACCCAAGCATCTAATCTTTGTTGCCATTGCTTTGGATGCTATGTGCCCTCCACAAAGTCCTTTGTGGACTTGTTCTATAATCGTTTGACCATCAATGCTACTAATGCACATCAATAGAATCCCTTCATAGGATTTGCAACACAATGTGTCTCCTATAAATGAATATTGCTAAGAGCGTTTTCGCACTGTGTCCTTTTGAGCATTTGTCAAATGTTGTGGAGGTTTGCCTTATAGGAGGTACTCTTTTATGTCATCGTACCACTCTATTGCATGTGTTGTGCTAATGGATGCTATGGGCATTTCATTGAGAGAGTCAGTTATAGGTTTGACACAATTTATTATAGAACTTGGAAACATATGGAATATTTCAGGTGTCATGTTTAGGGCTAGTGTAGCAAGTGCATCGGCAATGGTGTTTTCACTTCTAGGGACATGCTATACATCCACGTCTACTAATTGCTTCAGTAGATGTTTGGTCAAATCACAATATGATTGCAAATGGAGAGCCTTGCATGTGTAAACCTTTGTGACTTGATTAATGACTAACTATGAATCACCTCAAACTACAAGATGTGTGATTCCCAAAGTCAATGTTCCCAGAAGACCTCTAAAAAGACCTTCGTATTCTACCACGTTATTAGTAGAAGGAAAGGTTAATCGGTAGGAAACGCATGGAACATTTCAGCTTTCTCTGGAGGGGTATGTTAAAATGGCCGCAGCACTTCCTCCTCGGGAAGTTGAAGCTCCATCAAAATAAAGGATTGCCTCGTAGTTATCAGGTACGATCTCTATACTATTAACATTCTCGTCGGGCAATTCAAGGTTAATTGTTGCTTGATCATGTGTTGGCGAGACAGTCAATTGTGTGGCTATTTCTTGACCTTTTTTGGAGAATTAAGCAACATAGTGTAGGTCAAACTCCACAATTATTGCTTTCCATCTAGCTATCCTACTTGACTCGTAGATGTTGTTAGTGATGACACGAAGCACATTATTCTTGCAAATGATGTAGACTTGATTATAGAAGAGATAATGCTGCCATATCTTCAAGGAGAAGATAAGGGCAAGGCATGAGCTTTCCACATCATTGTATCATTTTTCATAGGTGATTAGAGCATGGCTTAAGTAATCGACAAGGATCGCGATTCCATATTTACGTTTATGGCAAAGCATTGATGCAATGGAAGAACCAGAGGTTGCAAGGTAGATGTAGAAGGGTTTATTGCTCTATGGCAGATAAACTATTAACAATTGAGCCAGCCCTTTCTTTATGTTCTCGAATGCTTCCTAGCATTGTTGAGTCCATTGGAAATGCACATTCTTTTGTAGTAGGTGTTGCATGGGTCTCAACTTATCCGTCAGCTTTGCGATAAAGCGTCTAATAAATTGTAGCCTACCTTGTAGACCACGTACTTTGGTAAGGTTTTTTGATGGTTTCATGTTAATTATTGCCTTAACCTTATCGGGGTATACTCATATCCCTATTTTAGAGACTACGAAGCCAAGCATTTTTTTCGCTTTTGACACCAAAGACACATTTCTTTGGATTGAGTCTGAGGTTATGTTTGAGAAAACATTTAAGAACTAACTCTAAATATTTTGCATGTTGTTTGGTTGTTTTAGATTTAATCGCAATGTCATCAACGTAATCATTGAGCAAATTGATCATGTAATCACTAAATATATATATCATTGCTCGTTGATATGTAGCGCCTACATTTTTAAGACCAAACGGCATCATTGTATAGCAAAATTTGCCCCAATGGGTCATAAAGGTTGTCCTAAGTTGATGTTCTAGGTTGATTCTTATTTGATTGTATCCTGAAAATCCATCCATAAAGGATAACAGTGCATGCCCAGCAGTTGTGTCAACAATTTAATCAATACTAGGTAGCGAGAATTCATCTTTTATAGTGGCTGTGTAAAGATCACGGAAGTCAATGCATATGCGTATACTACCGTTCTTCTTAGGAACTACAACAATGTTTGATACCCAATCAGAATAGTCAACAGCTCAGATGAAACCATCTTGGTAGAGCTTTGCGATTTCATTACGGACTGCTAACGCAACTTCAGTTCTAACCTTTCGTACCTTTTGGTTCACCAGTTTGACTTTTGCATCAAGAATAATGTTATGTTGGATGATTTGAGGGTCCAACCTTGGCATGTTAGTATATGACCATGAAAATATTTTTATATTATCTTTCAGTACTCAAGTGATGTCATTGACAAATTGTGAGTCCAGTAGGACACTTAATTTCAATGTTCTAGTTTCATCCTTGGATGTAGTAATGGGGACTTCAACAAGAGGATCTTCAGTGATATTATCGGCCTCTAGATCCAAAGTCTTAGCCACATTTTTAGACCAGTCTAATGTTTCCTAAGTGGAGGCTATTAAATTAGTATAATTGGAAGGGTCTAGATCCAAGGATTCTAGATTGATTGACCTTTTTACTTCCCCATATGGTCCACTAAGAGACAATGTTGAAAAGATATTCTTAGTGGCCATGTGCTTGCTCCTACCAATTTAAACTAGGAGCAAAGTGAGTGAAATTTACTTGATGATGGAGTTGTTAAATGTAAACGAGCATCGAGTAGTAATTTATGTACTAACGACATTGCGGAACATAGTGGTAGTTTAGTGTCATACCTAAACCATGGCAGTTTTAGGCCATACCAGGCCAATAATATTCATGTCATTTTGTATTATGGATGAGTATATGGAGAATTGTTAATTTCAATGTTTTCTGCAAGCAATAAATTTATGGGATTTTATAGTCTTATGAATTTTCATTCGTGCCATTATAAAATAAAGAGGAATACCATGTAAGAATGAAACAAAGACGATGTAAATGATAACATGAAAACAAAAGTTAACCATGGAACATGTTAAATTATAAAAAAATAAATAAAAATAAAAATAAAGATAAAGTAAATAAATAAAGTGAAAGTGACCATGGGGGTTAAAAAGGGGGTTTTGAGGTATAGGGGTGTCACTTGTGCTAGCATGAGTTTGTGGGCGTGAGTGCGTGAGCACATTAGAGAGTGCAGCGTGAGCATTAGCATGAGTTGTAGACTAACAATGGGGGCCAAAGGGAAACTAGGTCGAGGCAAAGGGAAGAGGCAAGAAACTCTAGCATTCATGGAGGAGAGTGAAAAGCTACTTCAGCATCTACCTCAACCCAGGATTCCAGCATCAGATGGAACTCTACACAGGTTTGTTTCTTCTTGTTTCTATGTCCAATATTTTGTGCACAGCGTTAGGTAGCGCAGCGTGGTCTCTCATGGCCATCATTTTTTGATGCATTTCCAGCATGATTTTTGGGTTTCTCTACTATGTTGGATTGAAGACTAAGACCGTTTGCTGTGTTTTTTTGCTGTGTTTTGGGGCATCAAGGTTTATACTAGGGTTTATGTCTTGCCGTATTTTTGGTTGTTATCTTTTGGGTGTGCACGATTGATTGTCATTACCAATCAGCAGTGTGAGTAATCTAGAGCATGTCAGTCCTTGGATCAACTCAGTGTGAGTAGTCACCAGTGTGAGCAACTACTACATTGAGCTCACACAAGCTAGTAATAATTTTTTTTCTTTTTCCATGAATATTCAAAAGGGGCCCCTCAAAGGCGAGATAGCTATGGAAGTCCTAACAATTCTTTTGAATGCCCTGGCCTTAGGGAAATGCTAGGACCAGCTCAGGTATGCCATGGACACGTGTTCACATGACACATCATCCATCGAGCATGGTCAGAGAAGGGCTAGTTAGAGTTTACATTTTGCAAACTAGGGTATGCCCAACATGAGTTTCACAGGGCGTGAGTTTCCAGGGCAAGCCCAGCATGAGTGCCTAGCATGAGTTTCTAGGGCAAGCCTAGTGTGAGTACATTAGAGCAAGCTTAGCCTTGGGATGGGCTTCTCATAAGCGGTGTTTCCCTTTGTCGGGGTTTCTCTTCTTTTTGTTGTCAATTCTTTCCTTGATTGGCCTGTATACAGGCCATGGTGATCCTAGTTTTTGCCAAGTTTTGGGGTATCAGGAAAACCAATCAACCATGGAGAGAACTTGAAGTTTAGTATTTGTTTTGAGGTGAACCAGTGTCTGCTACATGTTCATTTTATGTTGCTTGTAATAAACTACTATGTAAGAGATTTTGATGTACCGAGTCAAGCATTAAATACACCAAATAAATATTGGTGTCCTTGTCTCATGGGGTGGAACTATATATTAAATATTATTTATGTGTTTGGTTTATTTAGTTGCATATTATTTTGATTAGTTGGACTATTTTACTTATCTAAGGTTTTGGCTATATGCAGGGAGCTTAAACCCTTCCTCCTTGTGGTTGAGCTCGTTGGTGTGCTTTCTTGGTTTGACCCCTTTGGACCGAACGTACCTCCTTATGACATGCGTATTGGGCCTCATGTAATATGATTTCATCCTGATGTTGGTGCCTTTTTTTCATTCATTTTACAAATTTTTAGCGTAGTTATATGGTCTCATTTAAGTGAGCAGTTGGCCCATGATATCGTTGAAATAATGTTGCCCGGATCTACACAAGACATTCTTGCCTTCATTGCTGATATAGATGAGGGACTTTTTATAGTTGAGGGAGGCCCTCTTGAGGGTCCTAGGTCTACTCGTCCCTTGACTCGTGTATGGGAGCTGCCTACCTATAACCATTATAACAGCAACAACACATTTGTTTTTGGCTCTTTGTGTTCACACGCTGTTCCAAAACCCACCTAGGATAGTGTATAGAGTGGAAAGGTATGCTCTTTTGTGCTTTGCTTTAATTTTCTTTTTTATTATTTTTAAAATTATATCTTTGTCTATGAATAAATATTCTTCTTCTATGTAGGCCTAGTTTTGATGAGCATGGAATGTGTGATGATGATGGTGGATTTTGGGGGCTAGCCCCCTCCTAATACTGATGTGTGAGCTAACTGTTAGTCCAGCTTTAGCTACCAAATGTCTTGAGTTTTTGATGTCTAATGGAAATGTTTTGGGTTTTTGATGTCTAATGTAATGATATGGATTTAATTGTGGCATAATGTGTTGGCATTCTATTGCCATTTTGATGTTCAATATTATATATATATATATATATTATAATTTTTCTTTTTTTCTTTTTTTTTGTTGTTTTTCTATTTTCTCAGGTATATTGTGAACATATGCGTGTAATAGAATGTAAAATGAGATTCCAAAATGTAGAACAAAACATAGGGAAAATATTTGTAAAAATAAAAGTAACGAGAATGCATGAATTGAAATTGCAACTTGTGACATGTAAATGAAAATTTGACATAACGTAACGAGAGTTTGTAAACTTACAACATACTAAGCTCTAATTTAAGGCCATTTCAGGATGTGCACATTAGTTTAGAGTCATGGTGGACTGTTACATCTATGTTGAAAGAAAGAAAGAGGGATTACTAGTTTTAGGCCATAGTGGGTTGAAAGCGATAATAGTTTCAGGAAACTTAAAAGGAACCAGCCATTTCTAACTGTGGCTAGTTTAATGTCATTGCAAACGTTCATTAGTAGTTTAACGTTCTACTAGACGGTTGGTAGTTTAACCTCATTCCAGACACTTGATAGTTTACCCTAGTTATTGAGCTATTTTTCTATTCTTTGTAGTTTGACATGAGGATTGGGGCATGTACATGCGATCTTATACTCCCCTTCACCTTCACTGGAGATGTCAAAAGATAACTCCGACCAAGAGACGTTAGCGGGAATGGCTCCTATGTCTATGACATCCAATGCTTCCTCAATTCTAGTAGGATTATGGGTTAACGGTTGGTTCATATCTTGAAGTGCACTCATGGTTTCTTATTTAGGCTCAGAGAACTCAACCTCTGACCCTTGATCCATTTCTGAGTACAAGGAAGTAAGTGATGTTGTCGTGTCCCCGTGTATGATGATTTCATAGCCCTCATAAGGTAGGTAAATTTCTTGATGGATTGGTGAGGATACAGCTCTAAGTTGAGCTAACCAAGGTCGTCCTAGAATTAGATTAAACCTCAGCATTTCATCAACAACTATGAATTTAGCCAATGTGGGGAATTGGTCCCCTACTATGAAATCCAAGGTAATCATGCCTTTTACTACGACATGGGAACCATTGAAGGATTTTAAAAAGGAAGTTGTTGTGGACCATATTTGCTCTGTAAGATCCGATTTTTCGATGACAGGAAAGGGTATTATGTTTGTTGCTGCATCGTCATCGACATGCACCCTATGTACCTTAAAGTGATTCACTTGTATTGTTATGAACATAGGGGCTATAGTGACCTCTTCAGTTTTTTCATCTCACTTAATATCATTGGCACAAAATTCTAGGGATGTGAGCCTCGATTCTTGAGGTTGTGGGGATAGTACTACATAAATGGATGACTCATCTGCGAGAAGGTCCTCACTAATAGGGATCGAAGTCAACATATGCATGAGAGCTTCCTGATGTACTAGTGAGGTCATTACTAGATCATACAGGCTTAAGGAGATGTTCTTTTATTTCAAAGCCTATGTGACTTGGGTCAATGCACTCACTAGATCCTTACCACTTGAGACGCTCTTGTTTGTGGAGACTTCATCCATTTGACCCAGCATTCGTATCTCTCGTGGAGGGATTGTTGTGTTAGTAACTGGGGATGTTGAGTTTGGGACACTAAGAGTGCCGGTATCCTTGTCTCTATGACTTGTGCTAGGCTCACTAGTGGACGAAAACATAGGAATAGCATTTAGCGGTATGGGCTTCGATGGTCCCAATTCGTACTCATGATGTTCTTTTTCTAGGTGCTCTCTTGTCAGCCTATTAGCAAGGTACTCTTGCAAGGGTCATGGGAGAACTATAGGGGGTTTCATGTCAAGGTGTTTTGGCACCTAGATCACAAAGGGAGTGCATCGGGTTTCTGATGGCGTGGTTGCTACTGCGACAGAAGGAGGTACGCGAACGACGAATGGTTTTTGCGGTGCAAGGAATGTGTGTATCACAAAAGAGGTTTGGGGAGGTCTTGAGGTAGATGCATTTTTAGAAGGCCTGTGAATTACAAAAGGTTTTCAAGGGATGTCTTGTCCATTATCCACATGGATAGTGTTAATCACATATGATGCGTCCTTAGTATTGAGAGGATTCTTATAGACCCCCATGGGTTGGTTTTGGGGCTTTACTGGGTTTGCCTCATCAAATATTATTTCACCCCTATCAAACATGTGTTGTATATCTTGTTTTAAGATGAATCAGTAGTCAGTTTCATGTCCACACCGTTGGTGATATTCGCAAAACCTATCCAACCTGAAGCCTCTTGGAACGGGGGGCTCATCGGCTGTTGCTAAAGTTGGATTTTTAGCCAAATCACAAAATCAATCATGTTTTTGGGACACCGTGGGGGACATTTGTTTATGTTTGATTAACCTAGACCTTAGAAGTTGATCTAATAATTGTGAAGGCTTCATAGGCAAGGGTGTGTATTTGGTAGGATCTTTTCATTCAAATGTACGAGTGTGATCCATGTTTGTGATTTTAGTTGAGGAAGATTCAGGTGTAAGCCTAGATGTGGTTTTTTCAGGGCTAGTTGGAGTAGTGGGTTGTTTTCCTTTCTGTCCTAAATTGTTAGGTTGGACTATCTACGCCACTACTGCTACCATTCTTTTTGATTTATCCTTAGTCTTCCTCATATGTTGGCTCCTAAAGGCTAAGTAAGCAGGGTCATTACTTGCTTGCACCGCCTCTTCTATGTTCTTAATTTGTGCAAATGCTTAACTCAAAGTACAGGCACTCAAATAATAAATTTTTGATTTAATGAAGTCATTCATGAAAGCCTTAAGGATGGTAAGAAAGTATGTTTTAGGGATGGGCTCGTGAAGTTCATTCAAGGCTACACTCCACCTTTGGATAAATTTTTGTACCAGCTCTAACGACACCTATTTAATCTGAATCAGACTATCTAGTGTGGCTTCAGGCTTTAAATTATATTTGAAACAGGTAACAAACTTATGTTACAAATCCTCTAGAGAGGATATGGAGTTACAGGGTAAAGCTTGGTACCAGTCTAAGGCTTTTCCTATCAAGGACATAGAAAATACACATAGAATTACATGAGGCCAGGCCTGAAGCAATAGCAATTCTAGACGAAATGTTACCAGATGGGCATTTGGATCTCCCTCTCCATTATATTTGGTTAGTTGAGGTAATGAGATTCCCGATGGTAAGGTTAATGGTGGAACTGAAGGGTTTATTGGGTGATCTTGGTAGAATTCCAGCACCTTGACTTCCTCAGTGTTTGTAGCTTTAAGGTGCTTTACCTCCTTAATTAATGAGTGCATCATTTTCCTTGTCTCTACCCACTCTTGGGCAGTAGGCAGACCGACTAGTTGAGTAGATTGCGATTGGTAGTAGTTTGATTGTTGCATTGTCTATGGAAAGGGAGACTGTTGGATTGTTGGTTGTTGTGGTGGAGAAACATTCAGAGATGGGATTGCAGGGTGTGGCATGTTGTAGTAAGTAGGTTGGTGTTGCTGAATAGCTGGTGCAACCTATTGCCCAGCCACAGGTTGTGAGGTGACACCCTGAACGTGTTGGGCTAAAGTAATTAAAGGTGATCCATGGGTTTGTACTTGTGGTATGTAGTGGGTGGATGTGGAAGCTACTATAACTAATGGCATCCCAATTACTTGAGGTTGAAAGATTGATCCTGCATTAGTTTGAGGAGGGGGTTGTTGGGACTGTACTTGCGGAGGAGAGGATAATGTGGTGACTAGAGGTATGATGGAGATGGACGTATCAGATTGAATGTTGGGCATGGAGAAGATGGGAATGGAAGTGGGTACTTCCTATCAAGAAACCGGTGCTCGAGTGTTTGCAGATGAAGGAGGAAGTATGGTTTCTTTCATGAAAGGTTGGAATGATAGGTTTGTATGGGCATGAGGACTAACGATATGATATGAATCTCCATGCTTAGATTGGGGTGCAAAGTCATCTTCATCATCTCCGCTCTGAGGCTCTATTGGAGGTGGCTGTAAGATTTGATTCCTTTCCATGAGAAGCTGAGATATGAGTCGATGATGGGGCTTGAAAAGGGGGATAATGTCAAATACTGAGGGAGTGAACTCATGACCTCCCTTCTAAATGAGCTCATAGTTTCACTTTGCTTCTCTTTCTACATGGTCGATAGGTAAGTTGGCTTGAATCTTCACACAAATGAAGTTATATTTTTCTGGTCTAAGGATTGCATAAGTAGGGTCCTTACCCTATAGCCTAAGTGACTAGCGAGTTGAACCTTGAGGGTTTATCTCTTCAATGACAGTTATGGGTTCTATCACAGTCACAGGGTTTGAGGTCCTAGCCCCAAATTCAAAGATTTGTAGTGTCGCTGTGTTGATCTGGGAAGATTCCATAGTGATGTGAGTAAACTGGCTTGATAAGCTGGGCATGAGTGAGCTAGCTTGACAAGCCAAGTGTGAGTGAGCTGGCTTGACAAGTCAGGCATGAGTAAGCTAGCTTGACAAGCCTAGCGTGAGTGAGTTGGTTTGACAAGCCAGGCATGAGTGACCTAGCTTAACAAGCTGGGCATGAGTAAGCTGGCTTGACAAGGTAGGCGTGAGTAAGCTGGCTTAACAAGCTAGGCGTGAGTGAGTTGGCTTGACAAGTTGGGTGTGTACCAGGAAATATGCAGGTTGTAAGTACTGAGAAGAGCTCGCTATGATCGATCGATGGTGGTGGGGGTGGAAATGTTACTTGGCAGGCTATCTATGAAGTGGCTTGTTTAAGCAATGTGTGTATGCTATTTGGGTTCTGATGATGCAATTATAGAGTTTTAAATGCTAGCCATAATGTACGAGTTTTGCAGGGTTTTACACCCAATTAATTTAGTGTGAGTAGAATAGGGTTAGCGTGAGCAGACTAGGGTGGGCTTGAGCAAGCTTAGCTTGAGTTCAGCACCTGGTCTATGCAGCATTTAAAAGGTAGCATGATCAATGTTTTGATGGGACGGTAAAAAATTTGGCCCTCCTTATAGCGCCAATTTACTATGCTAACCGAAATCATCGGTGTGAGGCTAGAAGGGAAAAAAATGCCAAAAGATTACTAGAGAGACATAGCCAACCCTACCTTCATGTGAGGGCAATCTAGAAAAAAATGAAGGCAAAGTGCCTTGGATGGTCTACACGCAAATCAACCAAGGACTTCCCCGAGCGTAAGCTATGGCTTGCACTGGGATTATCATAACTTGTGACATACGAAATGTAAACAAAGTGTATATAGAAGCATAAAATAGATCAAAAATAGAGCAAACAATGTAATGTAAGCCAATAATGAACTGTATTGTATTGCTTAACGAGGATGTGCACCGGTTAAATCGTAGTTGCGTGTGTGGATGGTAAGTCAAGCGCTAAGCCCTGGAGTGATGTGTTTATAGGTGCTTGGATGCTAGGAGTCACGTGCGCCCGAGCGTCCAAAGTTGCTAGTTGATGCTCCCAAAGCCGTCAACCTCCAAAATTGCCAACCCCGTTTATGTGAATGGATAGGGTATTTATAAGGTTTGGCTAGGCTCGGGTGTAGAATTCATGGATGAGATCAACAGTTGAGAGATAAGAGGGAAACGGATCATGTGACAGGTGTATGATGGACAGCTACGTGTGAATTGGACATGCATAGGCAAGCTATGTTCTTGACCAGATGCACTGTATCTTACATCGTCTATTGGCTTACATGAGCTAGCTTACGCCAATAGAAGTAGATACAATTTGAAGCATAAGAGCTTGACAAGATCACAAATGGTGAAAATTTACAATAAAAATGATAGTGTACAATAAGAGAAATTGACTCTGGTTTTCTTGGAACTTCTCAATTCATGGATTAATTGCTGCAGGGTGTTGATGTGAGTGGTTTTGTGGCTGTTTGAGGCATTTTTGTTTCACAAAATTTTCCATTATGAGTTTATTTTGTCTTGGCATGTCCTCAGCGTGTGTTTGGTGTGCTTTTGACTAGGCATGATCAGTACTCACGCTAGACTCATGTTGCCAACGTGAGCTCAGCATGACCTAAGCATGAGTAACAAAATCTTTGTAATTTTGGACTTGAATTCTAGAATTCTGGAGGCTGGGACTTGAAGTAGTCATCAATGGACCTTGAGGGTGTCTTGCACCTTTGAAGTCAAACCATTTTGACTAGGTTTTGAGGGTCTTGGAGTTTGTTCATGCTGGGTGTGATCAATACTCACGCTGGACTCACGCTACCAACGTGAGCTGAACGTGATCTAAGCATGACCTTAGCATGACTAAGAAAATTTGTGTAATCTAGCTCGAAATCCAAACTCTTGAATGCTAAAACTTGATGTGGACAATAGTGGCCCTACGAAGATGACTTGCACCCTCAGATTGGACCATCTTTGACTTGATCTTAAAGTCGTTGGAGTTACTCACATTGAGGGCAAGCCTGGCTTAACAAGCCCAGAGTGAGCAAGCCTGGCTTGACAAGCCCAGCATGAGCAAGCCTGGCTTAACAAGCCCAACATGAGAAAGCCTGGCTTGACAAGCCCGGCATGAGGTCCATGCCTTAGTCAAGTTTTTGCCTTCCAAAAGCTCAAAAGGCTTTGAGTTGTTCTTATTTCATAGTGTTAGGCCAAAATTAGTGGTGTTTCACTCATCCCCCACCCATCCATGCTAGATCCACACTACCCAACATGAAAGACACCTCTCCCATCATGGATCCACCAAATCATAAGGCTTCAAGCCCTTTCAACTAGATTTTGTGAGGTTCTAAGGCTGCTAGGGGTGATTGGAGGAGTTCTAGGTCATGTGGGCCCACTCTAAGGTTAAATTTGTGATAGATGGTTAATGGGAGTAAGTATGAGTGTTGGCCCCATTTCTCCACATTGGGCAGTGTTACCCTAGCATGGAAGCCCAAAAATGTCAAGCTTTAACAAGATCTAACTCCCTTTCAGAAACTAAGGTTGAAGGAGGTAGGTGATAGCTACCAAAAATGGAAAGGAAGTTAGGTTTTAATGGTTCTAGAAGGTGGGAAGCATGCATCCATGTTGGACCCATGCTACCTAGTGTGGATGCATGGGGGTTAGAGCTTCAATATGATTTTGGCTATTCAAGGATTCAAAACCCTAGTGTTAATAGAGTTTCCTAGCCAAGAGCGAGGGTGTGTGGTGGGGCCCAATGCCCAAAATTCAAAAATTTAAAAATTACACTTATTTTCCACCATTTCAATGCACTTTGAGTTCCAATGTACAGAATTGGCAATAGGGACTTAAGAGAAGGAATTTAGGTTTTGATTTGATTTTTATGGTTGGATTGCTAAGTGTTAGGCACAAATTATTAGTTTTCCATGATAACGCACTACTTAGAGCTCTAGAAAATATTTTTTTGGTGCATATTTCATCCATTCCTAGTGTGGAAGCACTAGATCTCTTCCCTAGCCAATGTAGACACTCCATTCCTTCAAAATTTTCAACTTCCTCAGAGTTGGTATGGCAAGGATGAAGTAGCGTGGAGGCAAGAGCAGGAATCCAAGGATTTAGAAGGTAGATAAGTCTACTAGGAACATCTCCAAATATCCCAAGCCTATGTCAATCCAATAATCTCCCATGGCCACTCCAAGGTAGGCCATTCCTAGCCATTTTTTTCTAGTTTCTTAGCTATTTTGATGCTTTCCTAGCTAGGGTATGGGTTCTTTTTTGTCAAATCTACACTAAGGGAGTGGGTAAAATGCAATTCTAACAAAATCCCACCTCATATTTTGGAAATTCATATTTATATCTAGGGTCATTTTGTTATTTTGGACTTGGTAGATTCTATTTCTAGAATTAGGCTTGCTAGTTTTATGTGTTTTTTTCATTAACTTGGGGATAGGATCACTTTTGTCAAATCTAGATCTTAATACTTGTCAAAATTAAATTGCGAAAAAATCCCATCCCCTTGTTTAATGGTTTTTACATGCATTTAACTTTCCATGGTTTTTGATGAGACGTGACATGCACTGGGCCACGATATCGTGTCCCGCCATCATATCTATAAATAAGAGGTGGCACTTCCTTCATTTCCCAATCCTGGCTAGAAGTAGCGAAGCTCTGGCAGATTGATCACTCCAGAGTTAGAATTTTTCCCATGTGCCCGCAGTAGGAGTCCTAGAGTGAACGGCTCTTTATTCGAGCAGCTTGTAACCTGAACCCAAGTTGTGTACGGAAATAAAGACGAACTTGATTGGATAAACCTTGCAGCACGTGGCTTTATTGTTTATTTACTGCTTTCCTAGTGCATTCAAGTACGACTTGATTACGAGTGTCTACGGACGTGTACGGCTAGTCAAGGAATCAGCTGCTTGACGCAACGCATGAGTACAACTCAATTATGAGCATTGGCTGGTTGGTAACCTAGTAGCGTATTCCAGGATTCTGCGCTTGGTAATCCCAGTAGTAGTTCAATGTGTATGGCTAGTTGAGGAATCGGCTGCTCATTGCTAGGCTAGAACGTGTGATAAGTACGACTTAGTTACGAGCACCCACGGGTGTGTACGGCTAGCTAAGGAATCAGCTGCTTATCACACTTAAGCTAAATAGGTGCCTCAGTACGACCACTTCGAGCACTTGCGTTACGTGTGGCGATCCCAATAACGATTAGCGTTTAATAAGCCACAGTTGCATAGTTCAGGGTGTATCCGGCAAGTGGGAACGGATGCTGACGCTAGTTAACTTAAACCTAGGACATTAGTTAGAGTTAGCTTAGTTTCTCAACCCTTTCCTCTGATAGCATAGGAGATAAGCCGAAAATACCAAAAAAATCACATACCTCAGACTTGCTTAACCATACATCGTGACAAATACAAGCAAGCTTGGGAAGACAACGAACGATTAACCCCAAGCACTTCTTGTGGTGTTAAGGCATTTAGTCTGTGGAGTTCGACCGGATCGCGCGTGCACGCTCGTATTCGTATGGTGGAGTGTAGGGGCACCTCGCCACTCATCATTGGCGCTGTTGCCAGGGACTAAGTGTTTTTTCGCCAATTGAACATAAGGGATATCACTCACATCGTTGTGAGCCTAAAACAAACCTTAGGGTTAATCAGTTAATTCAGAACAACAAATAACGATGAAAATTAGCACACCATTAGAAATGGCTTCTTCTCATGAAATCAACTCACCTAAGGACAATACAGGAGAAACTCAGGATCATACGCATAACCAAAATCAACCATGTCCTCAACAATCCAAAGTCACATATACTCATCCCGATGAGGATGTGCCGGATTTTACCTTTGTTTTCCATCAAGATGAGTAACTGCGGTGGAGAGACATGCAAGGTAACATCGTGTTACCCCTAGATTGCTCTGCTCCCAACATGCTTTCCCGTGCTTTGGTACGGATTGGCATGCATGAGCTGCTTGCTGAATATGTTTTGGATGATTATGACACAAGGGATTATCATCCCACAAATGCCCAACGTATTCGGGATGCAAGGCAGGAGAGCCAACATTCACTATTGAAGGGCAAGGTTCCCCATGTCATTAGTAAAATAGGAGAAGAGGAACCCCTCACAATGGGTTTCTTAGAAAATGATGTTCCTCCTCCTCACTCTAGTGAAGAGGTTAGGCATCAGGTCCTTAGATCAATAATACATATTCCAGGCTCTGATCCCCGTGAGCGCCAGTTGTTCACGGCAGGAAAAAATACTCACACTAATGATGGACTCGTTGATCGTCACAACAATCGGGGCCGAAGCAGCCAAAGAGAAGGCAAGAAACATCACCATGGTGATGGATCCCCTTCTTCTTCTCCTTCATCTCATCATTCATCCTCTCCTTCCACATCTGGGCGTAGCCACCATGAGCATAACGCAAAGAGTAAAGGTAAAAGAGATGAAATGCCTCGACAGGAAGGCCGAGAGGAGTTAGGACAAGAGCAAGGACATAGGGAGAATAGGGAACCACCACGTAGACATCACAGATGTCATAAAAGAGATGATCATGATGAACCCCTATTCGCAACCCAAAGTATGCTTGATATTAGAGAGGCAATTAGGATTCCCACAAGGCATTTAAGAGACAGTAGGATCAAGCGTTTGGATATAAATAATATCCCACATTTTGAAGGGGGATACAACGTTGATCCTCAACATCATTTACAGGCATTCCACGATGCCTGTGCCTTGCAGAACATAGACAATGAGTGGCAGAAACTCAAGTTGTTCCCAAGGACACTCACTAAAGAAGCAGAAAGCTGGTACCGGTCCTTAGAACCGGAAACCATCAGGAGGTGGAGTACGATGCTTGAATTGTTCAACAACAAATATCAAACGTACTCCAGAGTGTCCAACTTGCGTAAGCAGATCCAAGGCTGGAAACAAGGAGCTTATGAATCCTTGGATGCTGCCATGGCCCGTTACTACACACTGCTACATCGTTGCCCGGGCCATGGGTACGCTAAACGGGATCAACTTCGCCACCTCGTGGATGGGCTACGAAATGAAACGAGAAGAACTCTTGGGACTTACGCCCAAGGGAGACTCTCCCAATTAAGAGCCCATGAAGTTGAAGTTTTGTTGGAACAAGTAGCGCAAGAAGAGGGTGAGCTACGTAAAAGAGAAAGTGCGGAGGAATACAACCGCGATCCCTCCCTTCGCAAGAAGGGAGTGAAATTCTGTGATGAGGAGGATGAGTCACCACTCGAAGAGTTGGTGAACAGGAAAACCGTGCCGATCCAAAAGTTAACAACGGAGGTATCGGCTAAGGTAGACCAAATGTGGGATTCCTTAGACTCACGAATAGAAACAGTTTTGAAAATTGTAGAGGAGTCTAAGGATGAGCAAAGTAGTGATAAAGGCAAAAACATGCGGAGAAACTTTAACCCTGCACATAACAAGGGTAAGGGAAAAATCTCTAACTCCGATGAGGCTGAAAATTCTGATTCAGACAATGATGGTGGATGTGAGGTCTGCTACTATGACCATCCTAAGGGATGTTGTCCAATTATCTCACATCTGCAGGAGTCTGGGGTGTATGCATTAAATCCAAGACTTAATCAACGGCAAACACCCCGAAGGTTACCTTATCCACAAGGTAACCCAAGGCAGTTCCACCAACCCTTGACGTATTATCCAAGTGGAACGCCTCCACAGCCCATTGGACAACATCAGCAGTGGCAATACCCACAGTCATGGGGGATGCCACCGCCAACACATCAATACCCTTACCGGCAGCCTGATCCTTATGGTTATTATGTGCAGCAGCCAGTTTCTCCAGGTGACGCTATGGGTCACACTACTCCACAACGTCACTACCACGCTCGGGAGTACTTCAGAAGGACTCCTTCTCCTCCGGGAGACATCCCACATTCCGTCCATCCTCTAACTCCACCCGCACCTCTTCCTCAAGTAGTTCCCATAACACCTCCTGCTCCAACAATGCAAGGGGAATTGCCTACCCAACCGCAGCAACGTCATGCCGCGAGAGCTGTAAATATTCAGAGTGTAAATAGCCAACTGGGTACTAGTTCTGGCGATAACTGTACAAAAAAGAGACCCTTTTTTAGAACTAAGAGCCCAGACAAACTCTCGCAACAACAAGCGGACAGGTACATGTATAGGCCTCTAACTACTAAAGCTTCGAAGCACCCTTCAGTCCAAGGGAGTGTAACGCATACGGTTATGTTAACACATACCGTAACTGACTGGATTAAGGTAGGCCACCTTCCCAGGAAACTAACTGACCCTGGGAGTCCCTTTATTTATTTGCAGATCGCTGGGAATGCACCACATCGAGCTCTTCTTGACTCAGGTTCCAGAGTCAACTTAATTTCGCAAAAGATGTATCACGCCTGGAACCTGCCCCAGCTTAAGAAGAGCAACATCCAATTAGAGCTGGTAGACAAGTCCATCATTATTCCCTTGGGATTAGTGGAGGACCTTATTACCACTGTGTGTGGTTGGTCCTACCCAGCGGATTTCCTAGTGATCGATGTTAACAACAATGAAGGGGACTTCCCAATTATAATGGGAAGGGCATGGCTAAGCACAGTAGATGCATGCCTTAGGATCCGCGATCTTTCCTTGGAAATCTCCAAGATAAACATATGTGGAAAGATCGAGAAGAGGATAGTTCCATGCATCACATACAGTGATTCATCGGGTGATGACATGGAGGAAATGTCTCCATGTCACAGGTGTGCCCAAGAAACTCTGCAACAAAGATGCCTGTATGTAGCAACCACACAAGAAGTAGTAGACACCCCGTGGTTGACAGCTTCTCATAGGGGCAAACAAATATGCATGGAACGAACTGAGGAAACTCATGCCAACAACCGTGGCATAGACACATTGGAACGTGAGCGTCGCCAACTTCCACCCCTGAATCTAAGATCATCATTTGGGAGAAGTTGGGCACTGCTTAGAAATTCAAATAGGCGCTCACTACTTCGGATCTCTCCCTCACAACTCAGTCATGGGGGAGATGGCCACCTATGCTAATCATATGGGGCCCTCAGTTCTTTTTCAGTTTTTGTTTTACACATTTTTGTTTTACAACGTTTTTGTTTTTCACATTTTTGTTTTACAATTTCTTTAACTTTTCTAATTTTTGTTTTACAAATTTCTTTAACTTTTCTTGTTTTTTGTATTACAACATCATTATACTTTTTCCATTTTGTGTGTGTGTGTGTGTCATCCATCATGTAAGTTCGTCACCCAATAAGTGTTCGGGCCGATGGGATGAACTGTTTTTCATTGATTGCTAATGTTTGGTTTTTACCTTTGAGTTACATTGTTGATACTAAGGTGTGTTCTTTTGATATGGCAGGCAATGAGACCACTTCATCCATCCATCCATCAAGTCTATGATTTCCCTTGGCTTGGAATGTACAGTTCCTTCTTAATAAGAACTTCAATGAACAAGTGACTGGGCATTGCTCAAACTAAGGAAGGACTCAAGGGTTGCAAAGGGTGTGACTTCAAGGGAACTTGATGTTTTTGTGTTGGTCATTCACTTGGGTGCTTGGATGTTTTCTTCTTGGGTTTTCATGCCGTTCTGATGTTACCCAATAATTGGAAGCTGAGACAATAAAAATAAGAAGTCTTTGCATGGTGTGGTCCCCACGCATAAAAACACAAAACAAAAAAAGAAAAAAAAAGAGAGAAAATAGAAAAGAAGGAAAAAGAGCAAAAAGCAAAAGTGAGGATTCAAAGCACACCCCTCAGACGAAATACAATTTGGGCTACAAGCACTGGTTATGGAACCAAAGTGTTCCCTCTAACTAAGGCCCTTCTCGCTTCCCATTCTCT
>MNCI01010595.1:337119-357643 GCA_015680685.1 Gnetum montanum | reverse complement strand
CTCTGATAGCATTGGAGATAAGCCGAAAATACCAAAAAAATCACATACCTCAGACTTGCTTAACCATACACCGTGACAAATACAAGCAAGCCTGGGAAGACAACGAACGATTAACCCCAAGCACTTCTTGTGGTGTTAAGGCATTTAGTCTGCGGAGTTCGACTGGATCACGCGTGCACGCTCGTATTCGTATGGTGGAGTGTAGGGGTACCTCGCCACTCATAAGCTATTTTGGCTTTAATTCATGGTGATATAAAATTAGGTTTTATGAATTTTGTGTTTTTAAATGTTTTTGATGCAAAGAGCAAGCAAAGTTATGAATTTTTTATTAAAAATGGCTGAATATTGTTGTAATTCAAGGTAATGGTCTTATAGATATATGTTTAAGGTTTCTATTGGTTTTAATATCATCCAATTTGGATTTGAAATGATGAAGTTATGGCTATTTTAGTTAGGTTCTATAGTTGGGTTTTGTGCCATTTTTTCAAAATTTCATGTAAAGTCATGAATTATTTCCAAAGAAACCGTAGGGGTTTTGGCTATTTTTTAGTTATGGATGTGTAATTTTTTGTTTAATCTTTCAAACAAAGTGGAATCACTCCGTTTGGAGTTATAATGAAGTTTTGATGAATTTGTCACTAAACTTGTGCAAAAAGGGGTTTTGGGTAATGGCTAGGTTACTACTCAATTTTTTATGTTTTTTACTAACATGGCTATAAGGTTTTGGCTATGTTGGTTATGGCTGAAATTTTCAAAACTTCAAAATTCTTTCATGGTGGAGTCACTAAAATCAGAGTTAAAATGAATATTTTACTATAGTCGCTCAATTTAGGGCTTTTTTGATAATAGTCAAGTTAACTAGGTTTGCTTCATTTTTTGTCAAATCCTCTAAGAATTTTTAGATTTTCTAGCCTTGGATGTGTAGCTCATGATTTTATGATTCCAACAGCAATGGAATCATCAAATTTGGAGCTATGAATAAGTTTTGATGAATTTTCCCATATAGTCATGTGCGTAGAGGTTTTTCTTGGTTGTAACAATGTATCCCCTTAGGGATGGATAGTGTAGACATGCTTAGAAATTTTTCTTGTTAATGGCCCATGCTCCTGGGGATGCCAAAAGATGTTAACTATTCTCTAAGATTGGTTTCATAAAAAATAAAAATATTTTACTATTTTTAGTAAGCTTTTTTCTATAGATTTTTTTTAAGTTTTAAGGCTATTTTTTGTCAATATGTTTTTAGACTAAAGCATGATTTTTTGGCTATAATGCATGAAGTCTAAAAGGGTTATAATGATGTTGTTGTTGAACTCTTAAATAAATTTGAGTAAACACATTAACATTTTTTATAGGGGCTAATTTCACCCCTAACTATGATGTTTTACAAGGGTTGTGATATTTTTGGCTCCCCATGCAAGGCCTTGCTAAAACAATACTCATCATAGTTGAATTAGTGGGAATCTCATGTTGCATCAACCATCCCAAGGAAAAAACCCCTTTGCCTAACATGACCTTGGAGAGGGGCTCTTTGTGGTTTTGGCTAGGGGTAAGGAAATTCCTTGACTACATCCTATAGAACTTCAATGTGATTTTGTGGTCACACTTATCTACAGATGTGGTCAAGGTCATAGTGGAGACACTAACGCCTTGGGCATCTGGTTTGATCGCCAAGTTCATCAGTGATGATCTATTACCTTAGGTAACAAGGGAAGCAGTAGACATCATTGGCACATGCTACCTTACAGAGATCTAAACCATGCCAAAGTACTGTTAGTATAATTCTGACAATACTCTAATGGTGGTGTAGAAAGTCCACATGTTGTTTCAGAACCTACCTAACACCATATACCATCTACAGGGGTAAGAATGGTTATTATAATTTTTTTATGTTTTTGGCTTTATTGATTAAGTTTCCTTTTTAAAAATTTTATGAACTTCTTGCAAGTACAGGATCAATGATCAAGGATTGATCACTAATGATCAAACCTTGGTGATGGCTCAAACTACCTTAGATGTATTTACCAAGGTCTCCTAGATTAGAATTATTATGTATGGAGAGTTAAGAAGATACTTTGATAGATATACTAAAGAATTCAACCCTATCTACAAGAAGTCTATGGCCAATAAGACAGTACACAGCTGCTAGGTGGGCTTCACCAAGGATTAGACCTTTGCAACTGGGACCTCTACACAAACCACACAGAGTAAGAAGAAGAAAGGTAAACACAAGAATTGTAATGGCTAATACTTTATGGTTACCAATGTTTTAAGTGTTTTATCATTTTAACTAGTTTCTAGACATAACTATGCTAATGTTAGATGTTTGTTGTTGCATTGCAAGGCCTTCCACCTATGCTGACGTCATCTTGTCAATTTCAAAATTTCATGAGGATACCATCATCTTGGAATTTGATGAGGTGATACCAACACAGGAGTGGTTGAGGGGATAGACACCTAGATACATTAGAGAAAACTTTGATCATGTAGGTTTGCTTAATGTGTTCATGGCACCTATCCCTTCCATCCTTGCTATAGATATGCTAAACATCATCAACTCCTTTGATGAATCCAATTATTTTAGCACCATAGTTCAAGGTGTGCCAATTACCATACCCATTAATGAGGCCACCTTTTGTAACTTGTTTGGTGTTCTTGCTAACAAGACAGGTTGCCACTAGAATATTTAAGGAAGCAGGCCATCATGAGGAAGTTTTAAAGTGGTCTGGTGCTAGTAAGAGCCATTCTGGGCTTTTCGTGAATGGCTTCATGAATCTCAAAGAAAAGGCATCTTACCCTTTGTTTAGCTCTCATGCATTTCCTAAACTATTATCTCAAAAGAAGCTAATGGGCATTTCACAAGGGTGGACCTTTAAGAAGGTCCCGATGGAGGGTACTAGATTCAACTGGGTGGCTTCCTTGGCTACCAGGCTTCAAGAGGAGATTCTCAAACTTTGCAATGATACCTCTGCCATAATCCACATGCACTTTTCATTCTTTGTAGGTTATTTGAAGAGGTTTGTGGAGTTCATAGTGGTGTGAAGGAATGGACAATGGATGGCCCAAGACCCAAACAAGCTTTCTGGGCCTTGGATAAAGCACATTTATCCAACCATGTAGGCCTAGAACCCACTAGATGAGATGGATAATTTGCTATTTGTTATCACCAAGGATCTTGATGGTAGGTAATTTGAATCCCTTGATATCATGAGGGATGATTCCTTGATGGTTCTAGCAAGCATCTTGATGGTCCAATAGTTACATAGAGAGGTCAAAAGGACAACCAAGGCTAAGCTTAAGATGTCCTCAAAGGAAGCATCATCAACATCAGAGCAACTCACCTAGAAGAAGCTTAATTTTAAGCTTAAAACATCACATTAGTTAGTCACATGTAATTTTTATCTATGTTTTGCTATTCTATGTTTTAAGTCTCATGGCTATGTTATGGTTTTATGTACTAATCGATTTTTATATGCTATGATTATAGGTAAGCATTGAGACATGGTAGCCTAAGCTACCATGAAGAAGAAAGCACAGAGGCATGCAACTACTACAATGAAGGAAGAACAAAGGCATGTAGAAGAGGTTATATTATAGTAGCATGAGGCTAAAGATCATTGTTTGATGAGGCAATGCTAGGTACATCCCCCATATTCATCCTAGAGGAGGAAGAGGAGGAGCTAGGTATGCACATGTCTTAATGCTTCTTGTTATATCCTATGATTTTAGGTTTGGTTTTCGTGTGAACCATTTGATGATTATTATGCTTATAGTTATTCTTAAGCCACCAGTGAAGGTTCCTACCCCTATGTTTCATGCAAAACCATGGGTAGATGTCCTGGACAAGATGGAGTTCATGCATGGGATGATCAAGAACATCATCGACCAGCAATAAGTTGCACCTAAGATAGGTAAGAACTCTATTTTCTATGCCTCAATCATTTTGGTATGTTAAAGGTTGTGTTTATGTTATGGCTATCTTAGGTTGTAAACCATGTTTATGATTGTATTTTATGACTATGTGTTATCTACAATTCCATCTGTGGAGTGGGACCCTAATAGAGACATGGATTTTGACTCCCTGCCGAAGCTTCCCTCTAATGTATAGAGTGTTTCCTTGAAGTTGTATGAAACTGCTACTAATCTAGCAATTTTATGTATAAAAACTTCATGGGAGATGGAAAGGTCTAACAAATCCCTATGGAAATAGGTTGTGGCCTTGAGGGAGGAGACTTAGTAGTAAGCAAAGGTGATTAGGGATCTCTAGGAATGCAAGGCCTTTGTGGAAGCCCAAGTGGCTAACTTAAAGAACTTGCAAACTAGAGAGATCATGTGGGCTCACTACTAGCATACCATCTAGGAAAAGGTGACACTCTCACAAGAGATTGTGGAAAAGTGGATGTAGATGAATCTCATTTCCCAAAGGCCAAGGATTGGAAAGACCACTATGCATGGGTTTTAGAGTGGGGTAAGACACAAAAAGACCACAAACAATAGTATAAGACTGATTGGAAGGCCTACTTAAAGTGGCTCAAAGAGGAGTCAATTGAACAATGCAAGAGAGGGTTATTCATATAGGGGATTTAGGTAGAAAGTGCCTATTAGCTCTTTGCAAGCACTCTCATAGTGGATAAATCCCCTACTCCTCATATCACCATGGTTGGAATCAAGACTTCAATGGCTACCATCACTCAAGAATCACCTACTTGGATCCAAGTGGACAAAACTAGCATCCTTATAGGTGTTGATCTTGGGGATATTGACTAAGCCAATATGATACAGGACTAGATTCTCCATCATTTGGAGAATGGCCTGTAGTATCTACCCCTAGAGGTTATGGAGCCAAATTCCCCACATGTTTAACATGTTCTATGTTTTAGTTTTATTTTTTGTCTAAGTTATAGTTTTGTTTGTTAATTACTGATTGGCTTTATTTTTTTGTATTTTAATTAGAAGACATTGGGAGCTCCAATGGTGAGGGTGGGGATGACCCACCACTTTCTCCTTTGAATGCCCCTTAGCATCCTCCATCTACCTATTTTAGCTTATTAGGTATTATTTTTGTTGATGGCTATTATTAGCTAAGACTGTGTTATGGATGATTATTATTTATTTTTTTTGGAAATTTTTGCACATAGTGTGGCCATGGTTATGTATGTTATGAATATTTTGAATTTAAATTTTTGGTTTTAGTTTTTGCTATATATTGTTCTAGTTTTATAAATATTGTAAGTGGCTATGTTGATCTTAGCTATAAAGTTAAATGGCTGAGCAATGCAATTATAGGCTAAAACATAAATAAGATAAAAGAGATGCTTGCTAGTTTTAGGCCATGCTAGCCACAAGTTTCTTAAGTGTTTACCAGTTTTAAGCCATGGTGGGCCATGTTACATTGTTAGTTTTAGGCCATGGTGGAACCCCAATGTGATTGTTTTGCCAATTTAAGGCCATGGCTGGCTATTGTTGAAAGAAACTTATATTTTTTTGATGATTTTCTGTTTTAAATTTTTTGTGGATTTTCTAGTATTATATCATGCTAAACAAGGAAAATAAAGAAAGAAAAATGCCATAATAAATAGGACTGTAAATAAACATAAGTCTCTAGGCTACATGCTAAAAGGATGAAATAAAGCAAACAAAACTAAAGCTAACATAAATTCTTAACAATGAATGAAGTATAGGTTAACTAGTTATTAGTGCATGGCTACAAAGGTTACAAGGGCATAGCATGGAAGGATCAAGGATGCATCTCACTTTTGCAAGCCTTTCCTAATCTTTGATAGGTTAGGAAACATGTAAGGTTTTTTCTACACTAGTTTGTATTCCCATTCCCTTCATTGATGATGTTAAAGAAAATCTCTTCTCACAGTATGTTTTATTATTCATTATTGTTGCTTTTGGTTGCCTATGCTCTTTTGGGCTGTTGGACTTCGTGGTTGGGAGTTTCCTCTTGAAACTCCACTTCAAACTCCCTACTCGATATCTACGTTGTTGATAGTGAGGAAAATTGTGTTATCACTATGAATAGTGATTTCACCTCCCTCATAAGGAAGGTGAATCTCTTGGTGGATAGGTGAAGAAATAGCCTGTAATTGAGCCAACCAAGGTCTTCCGAGGATAAGGTTAAATCCTAGCATCTCCTCCACCACCAACAAATTGGTAGTCATAGGGAATTGCTACCCCACCACAAAGTCCAGGAAGATAGACCCCTTGAAAGTAACCCTTGATTCATTAAAGGACTTGAGAGCTACGATTGTATATGGTGTATTTTCTCAGTCAAGCCTAGGTGCTCAAAAATGGTGCATGGGATAATGTTAGTTGTAGCATCATCATCAACATGCACTTAATTCACCTTGTACTACCCTACACGTATGGTTATGAAAAGCAAAGCCCTAGTGAATTTACCATTTTGGTGGTTGGTATTAACATTGCTATCGCTAAATACCAACAATGTTAACTTCTTTTCCCATGATAAAAAAAACCATTATTACATGGATGGATTCCTCGTTAGTAGGTATGTCCTTGCTAACAGGGATATAAGTCAACATTTTCACTAGCACTTCACAACGTGTAGTGGAAGTCATGATCAAGTCATATAGGCTCAAGGTTGTATTTTTTTGTTTGAGGGACTATTTGACTTGCTCCATTGCATTGAGGAAGCTTTTGTCATTGGTTGTGGGCTTGTTTCCTCAGTTATGCTTTACTTCCTCCATGTGCTCCAAAATGTGAACTTTAGCTCTAGGCTATTATTGCTGGGGCCTCTTCCCTTTCTTTTAGCTTCGATTTTTAGGATCCTCCTATGGTTTGCTAGTTGATGCAGGCTAGGTAGAGGAGGTCATGGGCATAGACGATATGAGAGTAGGCATCGACTTCCTTTCATGCCTTAGCCTACTTGTCACCCTTGTTGTTATGCTTTTTCTTATACTTCTTCCTCTACTTGGTTAAGGCTTTTTGGTTATCATATTTTGGATGTGAGGAAGAGGTTGTAGCATTGGCCACCATAAGAGATCATTGTATGGTTATGGTTGGTTGGGTTATGTTGGGCTAGGACACCCTAATGACAAAAGGTTCCCTTGGAGGTGCTTGCGATGGTACTCTCATGACAAAATGGGGTCTTGAGTTGGTGGAAGTTGAAGAGGTCCCTTCATCACAAGGGCATACCTAGATCATGAATGGTTCCCTTACTAGTCTCCAATTTTCATCGATATTAAATGCTGATATAACATAGGGGCTATTATTAGCATTCAATGTGTTCTTATACATATACATCAACTAATTCTATTATCAAACTTGGTTTGAGGCCTCTAGGATCAATTCTCCCCTATCTATCATTTTCTATAGTTCATCCTTCAACCCGAGGTAGAATTCTATGTCATGACCAAGTAATTGGTGATAGTGGAAAAAGTGGTCTAGCTTAAAGTACCTATGTAGTTGAGGGTCATCCTTTATCACTCGAGTGGGATCTTTGACTATTTTTCATAGTCACACATGCTTCCTTCAAGTAGTTTTAGTCATTTTCTTGTATTATATATGCCCACTCTTCAACAAATGATCTAGTGGTTTTAATGACTTCAAAGATAGACTAGCGTATTTGCTATGGCACTTCCATTCAAAGTTTTTTTTAGGAGTAGTCAATGTAGTGGCCCTAAAGGTTGATGATTGGTTGTCATATTTGTTAGCAAGGGCTTTAGATGGGTTGGCCTTTGGCCCTTGGTTAGTAATTTTTATCTCTTTGGTTACCGTTGCTACAACCATGTTGTTTTGTTTACCCCTCTCTTTCTCCCTCTATGTGTGTTGATTTTTGTATGCCACATAAGTAGGGTCATGGCTAGATGCCATGGCATCTTCTATGTTTTTTGTTTGGGAGAATGCTTGACTAAGTAACCACTGGTCAAGTTAATATAGCTTAGACTTGATAAAGTTATTAACTACCCCCTTGAATATAGCTAAAAGGTTTGGTTCAACGATAGGCTCTAGTATCTCATTGAGTAGATTGTTCCATCATTGGATGAACTTTTGCATTAGTTCTAGGGCTCCCTACTTGACCTTCATCAATTGGCCAAGCATAGTATCGGGCTTCAAGTTATACTTGAAGCAGTTAACAAACTATGATATCAAGTCTTCAAGAGAGGATATAGTTCCTCTCTGTAAAACATAGTACTAGTCAAGTCCTTTCCTCATCAAATACATAGGAAAGATCCTCATTATTATGTGTGACCATGGTTACAATAGTAAGCACTTAGAGTGAAAGATAATAAGATGAGCATTGGGATCACCTTCTCTATTGTACTTGCTAAATTAAGGGATGGGAACACTAGGAGGAAACATCAAGGGTGGAACCACAAGATTGATAGGATCATCTTGGTAGAAGTCCATGATCTTAATGCTTTAAGATGTAGAGGCTTTAAACCTCTTCAACTCCTTTGTCATGTCTTGGATCATTTGAAAGGCCTGATCCCAGCCCTATGGTTCTCTTGTTAGCTATGGGATTTTCACAAATGGTTGTGATGTTTATTTGGAGGCTTGTGGCCTTGCTATCAGTTGTTGCACAGAGGGGAGAGGTTGCATTATAGTTGTAGTTAATTGACCAAACAAAGATAAAGATGTTTGTGCTTGTATCCAGGACACAAATAAAATAAATGGGGCATGTGACCCTTGGGTTGCTTGGGATTCCATGGTAGATCCCACATGGATGGTTAGTGGGTTTTTGACAATGAAAACCACTATCAATGACCATATAGATCAAGGCTATGTGGTGAATGACATGGAGAAATGAAATGTGGTGGGTTATAGCACCGATTATGTTTGTTGCATAGTGATAACTAGTGTGGGACCAAACGTGGTTAGGTAAGGCAAGGATGAAGGTGGTTGAACATGCTTTGTGGAAGAGACAAAGGGGGTGGAGATGGACTCTATTGTCTTAGGGGTGCATTGTTGGAAAGTACACTTAAGACATTTTTAGGCTCAAATTCAAACCTAAACTCATCCTTCTCCTCCTCTAGTTGGCCATCTAAGATAGCTTTTTGGTTCTATTCATCCATCTCTATTAGGTGGGTTAAAATGCTAGTGTAGACATGAATGATGATGATTTTCTCATAGGGGGAGGGAATATACTCCTTACCATTGCAATGTATAAGTTCACATTCCCTCTTGGCTTCTGCTTCCATTCATAGAATCAACATGCCAACTTGGATCTTGGCACAAATGAAGTTATAGTGTTCTTCATTTATGATTAAGAATTTAGGACTCTTTCCCCTTAGTCTCAAAGACTATTGGCATTTGATGATAGCTAGGTCCTTGGGATCATATACCCTCATGGCTTACTGGTTGGATGTTGTTAATGTAGGTGAATGACACCTTGGTCAACTATTGAAAAGACATGGCTATGATGCTAAAAAAGGCTTGGGATGGATTATAAAAGATGGAAAAAAGGAGTAAATTCAAGTAGGTGGAATTTAAAAATGGCTAAAAACAAGATACTTACTATAAATAGTAAGTTTAGGTTAAGGGAGGTACACCTCCTTGCTAAAAATGATAAGCTAGAAATAAGGTTCCAAAACTGACTCATGCTAGGCTTTCTAGCTACACCTACACTGGGTGCAATAGGGGGAAAGGAAAGGTGGGTGAGATTAGGAAGATCTCACACCTTCCTAGCCAATGTTGATGAAAGAAGGGGCTGGAAACCAAAGTTGAAAGTTGGTATTTTCCACCAAAAAATGGTTTTGGCAAGCTGCTAATTTTCTTAGCTAGGAAGGGGGAATGAGAGTTTGGCTAACTTCTAGAAGTTTGATGACTTTTGGAAGGGTTGAAACCACCAATGCTAAAAACTAAGAGAATTTTGGCAGCCAAGGGGGGGGGAGAGAGAAAATGTAGTAGAAGATCAATGCTAGCTCTGAAAATTTACAACAATTGCTATGAAAATTTCAAAATCCAAACACCTACCACTACCATGCTAGGTTTTGGGAGCAGAAGGGGATGAACTACAAAATTGATTATAATGTAGATTCGAAGGTTTGGCTATAAAATGGAGATTAAAGCTTCAATGTCAACATTGGCTATGGAAAAATAAATTTTGACATAGAAATTAGGTGGAACCCTCCTTCTAACATTAGAAAATTATAGTGACTAAAAAATTTAGTTGCTAGAAAATCAAAAATCTCAACACAATAGCTTTAACCCTGAATCCCTAGGGCCTCCAAAAAAATGGGATTCAAGGTGCCCTTGATGGTCCGATAGATCACCTAGGGACTTACAAAATGTAAAACAAATAATGCCAAAGGAAAATGCATATCTAAAACCAAAAAGTAAATGCAAATTGTGTACAAAACTGAAAGCCTAAAACTTTATTAAAAATAAAGAATGAGTTCGAGGAATGTGTACAAACATTTCCAGTGGAAGAGCAAAGGGGATTCACTTGGGTAGGGATTCAAAGTCCATTAAAGCTGATATAATCCACTTCATAGTCTAGATGCTTAGCCACTTCTAATGCTATCAAACCTTCTTTGTTACTATTCTAGATCTGCAACATTGGATATTGTTGGGGGATGAGAAAAGTGCAAGATTTGGGCTACCAGAGTTCTCTACACTGGGAGATGGGAATCCTAAGAGTGTAGCATAGAAACCCAAAAAATCATCAATCTTAGGGGGTAATGAGGGGTCACAAGGCTAAAATGGTTCAATATTAAGGGGGGTTTGAGAAGCTACATTTTATTAGTGTGCAAGATCCCTTAAATGTTACAATTACCAAATGCTCCAAAAATGTCAAAGTTTTGAACCTCAAAATGATGTTTGAGGCTAATTTTTATAGGTTTTGGGTTGTGGGTTAGGCTAAAAATGGTTGTAATTTGGCTAATAGATTGGCTACAGATTGCTAAAATTTTTTACCACATACAATTGAGATGGATGCCCAATTTTGGGGGATTACTATGAATGGAAAGTGTTAAACCCCCATGGCCATTTCATTTACTATATAAATTGTAATCAAGAAACACCATTTATGGTAGAGGAAGATCTTCTACATTGGGCCTTCTATCATCCTCATTAGAGTGCATGGTCAATGTTGAAGTGCATGGAATGTTAAAATCTGGTGCATGTGGCTTCTATACTAGGGGCATGTAGTCTCCACACTAGGCATGCAATCTCCATGCATGCTGGGGGTGTAGTCTCCACATTAAGCATATATGCCACCATATCCTTCCACCCTAGAAGTAGATGACTAACACTCCTCCACACTGAGCGTAGGTGAGATCTACCCCCTATAGGTGTTTCTAGTGTAGAAAAGTATATGCCCCTCATAAAACCCATCAAGTTGTCATTTTTGACACCCTAGAAGGCATTTTTGAAACCACCAAGCCCAAATATAGACACTATGTAACTTTTTTTACTTAGGGGATGAGGCTTTGACTACCTATGAGGTATTTTTTAACCCCAAAAGTATGAAATACATGAGATTGCACCTCATGAATTATAATCTTTACATTTACAAGGAATTTTTACTTTGGATTTCATGGGGTGAAGGCAACATGATGAAAAATGGTTACAACATGTAATTTTTGGTGGTGTTTTAGGATTCCCTCCCATTGGAATCCTTGGATAATGGTTTCCTATACTCCCATAGTTGGATTGACCTTCCTCTTTATCTACTTCATCTCCACTTGGCTCTTAGACTCCTTCATCTAAATGTCCATGCTCTTCATCTTCATGTATTTAGATATGGCTAGGACCAGCTTATTTGTCCACCTTTGCAGTAATTTCATCCAATTAATTAACCATCATCTAGAAGGTAGACTTCATGCTCTCCATGTCCATATTCAGACCTTTCACCTACTTCTTCTTGGGTGCCATCTAAAATTGACAAAATCCTCAACAAAAATCCAATAAACAATAAACCTAAACTTCAATACCAATAATGCTAGAGTAGGTTCACTCCACAATTAAATCACCTTCAATGCACTAAATTTAGATATTATGCAAAGAAAAAATTATTTGCTAGAAAACAAGAAAACTAGCTATCTTTAATTAATTTATTAAAATATTATAGTAGGATTCACATGGCCCACAAGCATCCAAAAACCTATTACACTCAAATGATATTGCAAAGCTTGAGGCTTTACAACCACACAATAACTATTCTCAATACAAACATAAACAATATAAATCTCTCTCATAACTTGAGACTAAGATCTCAACTCACAAGTAAGAAACAAGAGAATAGAACACATAGACCAACATCACAATGTGATCTTGAAGTTTCAATCATGAATTACATTCATCCAATTTTCTCACCCAATCTCTCTTACCTAGCTCTCCACTCTCAAGAGTGTTTTCTCTTACTCTTGCTACATACAAGCTCTCTCCTTGCATACCACATCTCCTCTTTCTTCTCATGGATGAATGCATACATAATTATAGAGATTCAACATCCTAGGAGGCTTTCTATTTTTCTCCCTAGATGTTTCCCACAAGTATGTAGAGTCTTTCAAATGTTTCCTAATTGAAATGCTATATTGAAGCTTTTTTCCCTTGCCGACGTAGACATATTTAGTTTCATGTACATGTATACTATGAAAGCCCTTCTTTTTGAATGGCCATCTAATATTTTTGGTAGATTTCTACTTTAGTCTTGATATGTATACATTTTAGTTGGGACGTCTTAGGGGAGATATTTGTCTTTCTAGGGAGATGTTTATCCTAGAGGTGCCAAAAATAAAAATACTTGTTTTGATGTTAGAAGCCTTCAGATGCCTCCCAACAAGTTTCCATAGACCTTGAAATCCTCTAAAATTATAAAAATTAGTCAAAAACACCTTTAAACATGTCAAAACATCCAAGAATCATCATCATTAAAAATTGACAAAAGAAGACACAAAACCTGGACATGCTCATCCAAGTCTTCTCCAAGTGTGAAACCTACAAAAATAGCTTGTAGGACAAGCACAAGGGAATCAAAAGATGTTTTCCTACAACACTTTCTAACTCCATATCCAAGATAATCTAATTAGCAATGCATCTTCAAGCATGGATAACTTGTCCTTCCAGTCACATGATGAAAGTTATCCAAAACAAATTAAGATTCTTGAAAATAGTCTACCTTTAAGTATACGTAATATGTCATTTGAATGGTATCACAAAAATATTTTTCATTTATGAATTAATTAATTAATGTGTTATTATTACTAGAGAACTACCTTCACACATGGGTAACATGTCTTTTTGGTGACATTATAAGATAATAAATTTTATTTAACAAATATGCTTCTAGCATAATTAAAACATGAGTAATGGCATAACCACATGGTGTAGTACGATCCATAGAGTAAATCCAAAGAATCAAAAAATTTCCTTGATATCGCACCCTTTTCTAGTCCCTCTTAATCCTTTCCTCTTTCTCTAAGGCATAATGATCATGGGTTAATTTTAGTTTTATGTAAGAAGAACCATAACACTTCCATGATAAGGACCTTCTTTTCATAGAGACTACAAATATGAATGATGTGGTCTCATTTCTTTATGAAATTATTTTCCTAATATCTTGATAATGTAGAACATAGATCAGATAACAAATTTGGACTAGGCAAAAATGCATGAATTTTTTTATTAAAAATTCATGAAATGATTTAAAGAGATCATAAAACATAAAATGCAAAATAACATAGTAAAAAAAAAAAGATGAAACATTAGTCCTAATAAGGTGTTAGTTTAAATGAGTACCTCCCCAATGACTAGGTTAGAGATAAAGATATAAAACACAAAATGAACCTTAGAACTAGTAGAGGTATCATAAGAATACATGGCTACCCAAGAGCTTCATGAATGATCTAACCTCTTACATGTTGACTAATATGATTTTCTGTAAGTAGTTAGGATGGTATATTTATATGGTATCAGATGTGAAGGTAAAATGTATGATGTAAGATCATTTTCATAATAATTAAAATTTGATACATTAAGATATGCAAGTGGGGTTCTAGTAAAGTACCTTGTTTCCTCATTGGAATTCTAATTATCTAACTCTAGCATCATGTCATTGTTTGGTATAGGTCTTATGCACTTCATTCATCATGAGTGCTACTTTTCAATTTTCATCTAATACCTTAAGATTTAGAAGTTGTTCTTTCTATGCTAGGCTAATGCTAAGGTGAAGCTCATAAGCTTTGTTAAGTGTACATAGCTCCATTTAGATAGAAAGTTTTAATATATTTTTATATAGTAGTTTATAAGGAAAGTAGCCTATAGGAAGTTTTTAGGTGGAGCACTAGGCCCATAAGGCATTGTTAAGTTTTGTACTCCAAACCCTTATATATCTACTAATATTCTTGATGAGTATTCATGAAATATTTCTATTATATATTTTAGCTTGAACATTGGCTTGGGAATGGAAAGATGTAGTAAGTTTGTATTCTACCCTCAAGAATCTTATTAGTGTTTTGAAAGTAGCAATTGTGAAATGAGTTCTATAATTAGAAATAAGTTTTTATAAATGTTGAAAAACTTTGCCAATGTTGTTGCAATATAATCTATTACTACTATGGCTTCTATTCATTTCATGTAATACTCTACCATAATGAGGATGTAGGACTTCTTGTTGGACACAGGTATGGAGGGACTCATGAAATTAATTTCTCAAAAGTCAAAAGGCTCTAGTTGTTGGATCTATTATTACAAATCCTTAAGCTTGGAAATCATCCCATTATCAAGTTGGCATATTTTATAGGAGTTAGAAAATAGATGGATATTCCTAAAAATTTTTGGTTAAAAGTATCATGTCATGATGATTTTTATAATCATTCTTTTTTCAACATACTATCCTCCATAAGATCCCTCATAAGCATCTTGGAGAATTTTGAATTAATCTTCTTCTAGAACACATCATCGCACCAAGCCATCTACACAAATTTTATAGAGATTTTCTTCTATTTTTATGTAGTGCTTAACTTGATGTAGGAGTTGTTGCTTCCAATACTTATCTTATTAAATAGGGACTTCCTACTTAAGTAAATAAGATAATTGATGTATCATAGTGTTGGCACATTTTGGCAATTTCATGGAACAGGTTGCATCTAAGCATGGAAGCAGTTCAGAATGGACCAAAAATTTGAATTAAACACTGGCAAAATGTGACAAATCAAATGATGAGAATTTACGGCAGCAACAACGCTAATGAGGGAAATTTTGTCGGTGAAGTCAACATTCTGTTAGATGCGGTGTTTACAGAAAGGAGAATTTCTCAATCATCATAGGATGTTGTTTTAAAAGATTAGATTTACTACGGTAAGATCAAGCTCAGTTTAACATTTACATCCAAGACAGAGAACCGTATTGGCCATTCAAAAGGAGAATCTGATATGTAATCAACTTTTCAGGGAGATAATAATGTGCTTATGCAATAGGTTGACAAAGTTTTGTTATTAGAGTACGTTGCTGCTTACAGGAATAATAATGTAAAGGAAATTATTAAAGGCTTTAAGTTAAAAACATGAATAATGACCATCCTGCCATTTTGCAGTGCTTGATTCTTTAGCCTTGAGAAAGATTGGGTTTCAAGTTGATAGGTTAGGTTTATGAGAGCGTGATTTTTTGAAACAGTTATACAAGAAGTATCTTCTCTACTTGGAAAGGAAATCATCACCTGTGACATGGTCCATATATTGGTTGGGGACCTACAAAAAGTTCATATTGAGGAAATTTATTTTCGTTGTTACGGTGGTTTTACAGTTGCAGTGATTCTATTTGGGTGTTGGCTACAACTTCCATTTTTCACTATGGCATCATCTCCAAGATGTGAATGATCCATAAGTCAAGGAAATAATAGCCTGAATGACATGCATATACCAGAAAGCTTTTATGCAACAAATCCATAGTGATGGTCACCAACAGATTTAGCATGGAGATCGGCCATGGCAGTATCATAGCCATGCTTAATCCCACCAACCTCGTCCGCTTCAACGGCAGTTGTAGAAAAGCAAACAGGATAGATGCATGTTTTCATCCCGACAAGATTCATGGGCTTACGTTCAGCTTCTTACTTTTTTTTCATCAATTTTGCGGCATTTAAAAACTAAAAAAAAAATAGAACAAAGACAGTGTAGGTGGGCAGCAAATTTGCAGACCACATTGGCGACAATGGCAGAGATTTGATCCAATTCACAGTTCATTTCAAGCTCTATGAATTTGCAACCAACATCCAGTGCATGTCAATGGAATTTCAAGTAGCTTGTAGATTTTGGAGGCGATGGTCGACCAAGCCAAAATAACACTGGGCTATAGCACTAAAAATCAGGGTTTCACCACCACAGCTAGTGTCCTAGGCTTAGGCTGCAGACCTATGTCTCTGCCACGGCACACCAACGCATCCATTTCTGGAGGATGCCAAAAATATTATAGTAATTCTTGAAAGATTTTGACTAACCGTCATTAAACTTGTTCTGTTTGAAATAAATTATGAAAGGCACTTGTGGATGCAGCAATGGTAGACCTCCGCCAGTGTATCCTTCCTCTTGGAAACTAATTTCCTATGCAGCCCGGCCAGTACATGTCATGTTACCAATAACAAGGAACAACGGTCTCAAATCACTTAAATGCGACATAGTTGGTTACCTTTTAAGAAATATTTGTAAAGACACATGCCAATGTTAGCATGATTTTCTCCTAACTTCATGTATAAGTTAGAACTTCCTAACTTGTTGGGCAAGTAATATCTCCTAACTTGTTGGGCAAGTTATAACTTCCTTACTTGGGAAAGAAGTTACCCAAGATATTTTGTAATATCTAACTACCTATGAGACCCTATAAAAAGGCTTCAAGGGTCTTGGTGGCTGGAAAAGGGAAGAAAAGGTGGGAGAAGAAGAGCATTTGTAAAGAAGACATTATGAAAGATTGCTTGTAAGATGACTTGTTAAAGACAACATTTCAGCCTCTTTGTCATAGTCTTGTGAGTTATGTTTATTATTATATTTTGTTTAAATTGTTTAGCTAGTGGTTTAGATAGTATCACGCTTGGCAAGTAATTTTGGGATTTTTATATTGCTCTTATTATTCTTGTTGCATGATAGAAAATTTCTCTTAAACTTTTGCCATAGAAGAGCTTGTGTTTGAAAGCCTTAAGAACATTTTAATCGTAAATTTTATTATTGTGCAATGTATAAGAACCGCTATTGAGATTGTTGTAAGAGAGCCTCTACATGTAGTTAAGCTATTGAACGATTCAATAGTCAAGAGGGTTCAGAAAATCTTTAGTATTTTGATAGAACCAGAATAGCTTCTTTTATCTTTAAAGTAAATCTTCGTGGTATTTCAATCATAAATTGTCAAGTCTTTTGAAGGTTCTATTGAATGCAATTTTTGACATCCATTATCTAGCCAAAATAGAGTCTGGTACATGATAGTTTACACAACAATTTTTTTTGGTAGCATAGTAGGATTTTCTTGAAGAAATTGCTTATTTGAGCCTTGGAAGTTTAAACAATTCGTAGTTATTGAATTTGGGATAGCTTTATTGTGAAGTGTTTACTCGTATCATTTTACCTTGTTTAAACATTTGATATCTTTACACAAATATGCTTTCTTTTTCTCTTTTTTTTATTTTTATTGAATCTCACTCTATTTCTAGTATTCTTGTGGAACTATCTCTTTCTCTAGGAAAAATTAGAAGTAGATTTGCAGAGTTGTGCTCAAATGTTTTTGCAAAATTTTATTTGTTACAAGTAGGTATTATAAGGACTACATAGACTAGGAAATTGAACAAAATAGGAACTCTCAACAACTCACAGTACTTTGCAAAGTTAGCTGAATCTCTTTAAGATAAGTCATTCATAGTTTTACACATAACCCAATCATTTCATTTTTCACAATAGCACACCACAACAGCACACACACATACTCACATTAACTACTGAGTCTATTTGGAGGTATATGGGCCTTGGTGTTGCCAAAGATCAGCAAGCACCTAAATCCTATTCAAGGACATTCGTTGGTGGTCACATCCCAAACGGTCGCCAATAGTTCTTTTGATGCTAGAAGGAGGGCTAAAAATTTATCCTCTAAGTTCATAAGCATTGTAATTTTAGCACGTCAATAATTCTTTGTTACTATAAAATCTTAAGAAATTAAATACTATTTTCAGTTCATGACCAAGAAGATTGATAGTTTGGAAAATTTAAAAGTTTCAAAAGATATTCTTGATTCTAAGACTGATTCTTCATCATAAGAAGAACAAAAGAAAGTTTTTGAATTGGGAACAAGTAGTGGAGTGAAACGTAGAAGATCAAGAAGATCACCTATTATATCTAGTTTATCGATTTATAAGAGAAGATCTAGAAAGTCTAAGAGTTCAACTATCCAAAGGAATAGGATGAAAAATCCTTGGAAAAGCTTATTTAGCTGAAGAATATATTCACATGTTTGAGTTAGCTTTATCTCATGCAAATATTCAAATCAAGATCAAGCTTGTAGGTTGTTTGTATCAAATTTAAAGGATATGGCTCAGATTTGGTATTCGAACTTACCAAATAGTATTACAAGTTGGGATGATATGAAGAATCTTTTTTTAGCCCAGTTTGGTAATCAATTAGATCAACAACAACTATACTATGGGCTGATACAAGCTAAGCAAGGAGTTAAAGAGTCAATTAGAGATTTTAACATCAAGTTTCAACGAATTTGTGGACTCTTTCAAAGATAATATAGACCATCAGAAGAAATGCTTAAAGAAACTTATCTTAAGGCTGTCAACCCAAACATTTCAATTTGGTTAAGAGTAACTCCAAACTTAACTACACTAAATAACTACTTTAGTGAAGCTATACAATTAGAAAAATAGTTGAACTTGAATCCTGAAGAAAATATTGCAATTCAAAAAAGAGAAGAAAGAGTTATGATTCCTATGCAAGATTTTGCTCAGTTTAAAGCTTTACTAGGTCCATCTCATGTTAAGATAGAGCAAGAACATGAAAGAGTAGAATCTGAAAAAGGACAATTAATGAGAGACATGTCTAACACAATAGTGAAGCTTGAAAAAGCCTTGGCAAGAGTTAATATCAAGGAAGAAAGGAAAAATAAAAAGCATAAAAATTAAGACACTAAGTTAGCAGAAGATGAGGATGAAAGTGACCCAATTATGTCAAAATTTCTTGATATTGAATCTAATAATGAGTTATCTAGTGTTCATTATGCAAGTAAATCTTCTAGCAATGGATCTAGCGATACTTCTTCTCTATCAAGTTCTAAAGAAGATATGTCTTCGAATGAAGAATGTAATAATAATGAGAAAAATGGATATATTCTAAGATCAAAAGAAAGATTAACTACTTCTAGACCCCCATATTACTAATCCATCTACTAAGAGAAAATCTTTTGAGCCAAATAGAAGAGATAATAATAAAGGTAAAGACATTCAAGTAGAACAAAGCACTCCAAATCAGTCTTTTAATAAATGGAAAGTATGATTTGATTGAAGACCTTAAACATGTCAAGACCAATATTAGCTTTTATCAGTTGCTTCAAATAGGAGATAAGAAAAGAAAGGCTTTAGAGTTCATTAAAGGTAAAAGAAGAGTTAGAGAATCAGAGTTAAGTTATGTGTCTAATAATGATAAGAAATTAAATACCTCGTATGATAAGGAAGCTCCTCCTTTCCTTTTGACAATGAAATTAAAAGATAAATTCTTACACAATTGTTTGGTTGATTCTGGAGCTACATCTACTATAATGCCATTGTCTATATGTAAGAAACTTGGTTTGATTCCTGAAAAATCAAATAGAATGATTGTTCAAGTGGATAAAAGTAGAGTGAAGATTGTGGGTCAATTACCAAATGTCCTATTGAAAATTTCTTCTGAACCCCGTGTCAGAAGTAGAGTAACTATTCAAGTGGCAGATATACCAGATTCGCATAGTCTCTTATTGAGTAGAAGTTGGAGCAAGAATTTCTCAGGTTACATATCAACAGATTATTCTCACATGTGGCTACCTTGGAAAGGAGAACCAAATAAAATATACATCTATAGTGAACCTTTGATGATTGATAACATTACTTCAAATGGAAAAAGTAAAATGGTTGAAAAAGGAGGTGTTGAAAACAAACTTTGTACTCTCCAAGAAAATTATAGTTCTGAAAAAGAACACTCAAAGAATGAGGATAAATGGGAGTTATACTTTGATGGTTCATGTAATTCAAAAGGTGTAGGAGTCGATATAGTTATATTAAGGAATGATTCTATCACTGTTGTTTTAACACAAAACGATGATGAAGGTCGAGATGAAGCAATTAGATTTTTTGGGTATCAATTAAAAGGTTCAAAATTAAATTATTCAGACTTAGAGAAACAAGCATTTGCAGTCATCAAAGCACTTCAACATTTTAAATATTATTTGGAAAGTTCATTAGTCCACATTATGCTAATTGAACCTACAGTCAAGTGATTCTTAGCCCAAAATGAGATTAGATTAATNAACCTACAGTCAAGTGATTCTTAGCCCAAAATGAGATTAGATTAATAAATGGAAAATGGCTTATAAAGTTGCAAAGTTT
>MNCI01010595.1:280422-336953 GCA_015680685.1 Gnetum montanum | reverse complement strand
GGATTTTATTAGTACAATTACTCATTCAAGAGTTGGACACAAGTTTATTCTCATGGCTACTGATTATTTCACTAAATGGTCTGAAGCAAAGGCTCTAAGAGGAAGTTCAGCATCATAGGTGATTAAGTTTTTAGAAGATCAAATTCTAAGTAGACTTGGTCTACCTAAAGTGTTAGTGTCAAACAATGGACCCACCTTCAAATCTGAAGAGTTTATCAAATGGGCATCAGAAAAATCTATTTTCTTATTTTCCTCATCAAACTATTATCCTCAAGGAAATGGCCTAGCAGAATCCACCAATAAAAAGCTTATCGCTTATATCAAGAAATCGATGGATGGAAATCCAGGAAATTGGAACAATTATCTACAATTCGCATTATGGTCAGATCGAATTAGATTCAAAAGAACTATTGGGACATCACCGTATAACTTAGTTTATGGTTTTCCAGCAAGAATTACAAATAATATTGTAAGCTTAGCTTCTAAATTTGTACAAAGATATAGTGAAAAAACTAATAAAGATATAAGTTTCATGAATTTGCTTATTAAAATAGAAGTTGAAGTAGATAAATCAAGGGATAATTTGTTACAAAATACCTCTCAAGTTAAAAGATGGTTTGATAGGAAAGCTTTGAAAAGAACTTTCAAGATAGGGGACCTTGTCCTATTATGGAATATGAAGAAACTGAATAAGTTTACACCAACGTGGATTGGACCATTTCAAATTACAAAGCAATTGTCAAGGGATACTTACAAATTATCAACTTTGGATGACATGGAATTGCAATTTCCATATAATGTTTTGCATATAAAACATTATTTTGGACAATTACATATAGCTTGAAGATATCCTTACACAAAGTAATACATGTATATACTATTAGATATAATATTACTAGGAGTATAGTATTAATTATTATGTTTAATTATGCTATTGGTATATAGTTAAATAAGTAGATAGTATATTATAATAATAAATATATTTATGATAAATTTATTTAAATTATAAAATAGTTTAATAATTTAATTCCTACAAGTGTAACAAGTGGAAGAGGTGATTAATCAACCACTTAGTGGGAAGTTGTCTCAATTAAGTGAATATTTTGACAAGTGGTTAGAATGTGCAAAAAGATGGAAAATTGGTTGAAGACTCTTGGAGGGAATTTTAATTTTCTAGCTACTATAAAAAGAGGATTGGCTTGCGTAGGATTTTCTCATTTTCCAATTCAAGTTGGGAAGAGAAAGTGAGAAGAGAGCTAATTTGAAAGAGAAAATGGATTTTGAAAGAATGATGAGGAAGCCTTTCATTCCTTATGTGATGGGATGTTGCCCAGAACATGTGTTAAAGGCTTACTTAAAAGCTAAAGCATGTGGAGCACCTAAAGAATGTCCTTTCATGGCTTGGTTGGCTAATGAATTTTCATTCCTCATAGGAGGTTTAGAAATAGAATCAAATGTTTGAGGACAGTATCAAAATTGCATCCAAAAAGAGGAAAAGGAGAAAGAACCAATCAATGAAGATTCATGGGAAGAAGCCTTTGTGTCCCAAGAAGAAGAAGAAGGACCCAATTGGGAAGAAAATAAGAATTCATCTGAGAAAGAAGATGAGAGGATTGCTGAAGAGAAAGCTCAAGAAGATCAAGTTGAAAGCTCCAGCAAGTCAGAAAATAATAGAACAGCATTCATCACTTCAGAGATTGCTTATGAGAAGGTTAGAGATATGAGAATTCCTACCAGAGTAACTCTCACCATTCTCTTCCTATCTCAAGAATAGTCCATGAATAAAGGACTTGATAATGTACAGTTTGTTTGCTTTTTTTAGGAATGAGGTTTTTATACCACCAAACCTTATGTTTGATGAGAATTTTCCTCCAAAAAGATTTATCTTTTCAGCTGTAAAAATTTCACTAAAAGTTTCACGTACAGTTTAGTTTTAAAATGAGGCTGGCATAAATTTATTTAAGCCTTTTAAAGGAGGCAGAAATGTTGGCACATTTTGGCCATTTCATGGAACAGGTTGCATCTGAGCAGGGAAGCAATTTGGAATGGAACTAGACATTTGAATTAAACACTGGCAAAATGTGACAAATCAAATGATGAGAATTTATGGCAGCAATAGTGCTAATGTGGGCAATTTTGTCGGTGAAGTTAGCATTCCATTAGATGCGGTGTTTACAGAAAGGAGAATTTCTCAATCATCGTAGGATGTTGTTTTGAAAGATTAGATTTACTGCGGCAAGATCAAGCTCAGTTTAACATTTACATCCAAGACAGAGAACCGTATTGGCCATTCAAAAAGAGAATCTGATGCGTAATCAACTTTTGAGGAAGACAATAATGTGCTTATGCAATAGGTTAACAAAGTTTTGTTATAAGAGTATGTTGCTACTTGCAGGAATAATAATGTAAAGGAAATCATTAAAGGCTTTAAGTTAAAAACATGAATAATGATCATCCTTCCATTCCATAGTTCTTGATTCTTTAGCCTTGAGAAAGATTGGGTTTCAGGTTAATAGGTTGGGTTTATGAGAGCATGATTTGTTGAAACAGTTACACAAGAAGTATCTTCTCTACTTGGAAAGGAAATCGTCGCTTGCGACATGGTCCATATATTGGCTAGGGACTTGCAAAAAGTCCATATTGAGGAAATTTATTTTCAACATTACGGTGGTTTTACATTTGTAGTGATTCTATTTGGGTGTTGGCTACAACTTCCATTTTTCACTACAGCATCATCTCCAAGATGTGAATGATCCATAAGTCAAGGAAATAATAGCCTAAATGACGTGCATATATCGAAAATCTTTTATGCAAAAAATCCCTAGTGATGGTCACCAATAGATTCGGCATGGAGATTGGCCATGGCAGTATCATAGCCACGCTTAATCCCACCAACCTCGTCCACTTCAGCAGTAGTTGCAGAAAAGAAAATAAGATAGATGCATGTTTTCATCCCGACAAGATTCACGGGCTTACGTGCAGCTTCTTACTTTTTTCATCAATTTTGAGGCATTTAAAAACTAAAAAAAGTACAGAAAAAAGATAGTGCAAGCGGGCAACAAATTTGCATACCGCATTGGCGACAATGGTAGAGATTTGATCCAATTCATAGTTCATTTCAAGTTCTATGAGTTTGCAGCCAACATCCAACACATTTCAATAGAATTTCAAGTAGCTTGCGGATTTCGGAGGTGGTGGCCGACTAGGCCAAAATAGCATTGGGCTACAGCACCAAAAATCAAGGTTTCACCACCACAGCTGGTGTCCTGGGCTTGGGCTGTAGACCTATGTCTTTGCCAAGGCACACCAACGCGTCCATTTCTGGAGGATGCCAAAAATATTGCAGTAATTCTCAAAAGATTTTGAGTAACCATCATTAAACTTGTTCTATTTGAAATAAATCATGAAAGGCACTTGTTGATGAAGCAATGGTAGATCCTCCGCCAACGTATCCTTCCTCTTGAAAACTAATTTCCTATGTAGCCCGGCCAGTACATGCCACGTTGCCAATAACAAAGAACAACGATCTCAAATCACTTGAAGGTGACACAGTTGGTTACCTTTTAAGAAATATTTGTAAAGACACATGCCAATGTTAGCATGATTTTCTCCTAACTTCATGTATAATTTATAACTTCCTAACTTGTTGGGCAAGTAATATCTCCTAACTTGTTGGGCAAGTTATAACTTCCTTACTTGGGAAAGAAGTTACCCAAGATATTTTGTAATATCTAACTACCTATGAGACCCTATAAAAAGGATTCAAGGGTCTTGGTGGATAGAAAAAGGAAGAAAAGGGGGGAGAAGAAGAGCATTTGTAAAGAAGACATTGTGAAAGATTGCTTGTAAGATGACTTGTTAAAGACAACATTTCAGCCTCTTTGTCATAGTCCTGTGAGTTATGTTTATTTTTTTATTTTGTTCAAATTTTTTAGCTAGTGGTTTAGATAGTATCATGCTTGGCAAGCAATTTTGGGATTTTTAGATTTCTCTTATTGTTATTGTTGCATGATAGAAAATTTCTATTAAAATTTTTCCATAGAAGAGCTTGTGTTTGAAAGCCTTAAGAGCATTTTAATCGTAAATTTTATTATTGTGCAATGTATAAGAACTGCTATTGAGATTGTTGTAAGAGAGCCTCTACATGTAGTTAAGCTGTTGAACGATTCAATAGTCAAGAGGGTTCAGAAAATCTTTGGTATTTTGATAGGACCAGAATAGCTTCTTTTATCTTTAAAGTAAATATCGGTGGTATTTCAATCATAAATTGTCATGTCTTTTGAAGGTTCTGTTGAATGCAATTTTTGACATCCATTATCTAGCCAAAATAGAGTCTGGTACGTGATAGTTTACACAACAATTTTTTTTAATAGCATAGTAGGATTGTCTTGAAGAAATTGCTTATTTAAGCCTTGGAGGTTTAAATAATTTGTAGTTATTGAATTTGGGATAGCTTTATTGTGAAGTGTTTACTCGTATCATTTTACCTTGTTTAAACATTTGAGATCTTTACACAAATCTGCTTTCTTTTTCTCTTCTTTCTATTTCCATTGAATCTCGCTCTATTTCTAGTTTTCTTGTGGAACTATCTCTTTCTCTAGGGAAAATTAGAAGTAGAATCGCAAATTTGTGCTCAAATTTTTTTACAAAACTTTATTTGTTACAAGTAGGTATTATAAGGACTACATAGACTAGGCAATTGAAAAAAATAGGAACTCTCAACAATTCACAATACTTTGCAAAGTTGGCTGAATCTCTTTAAGATAAGGCATTCATAGTTTTACACACAACCTAATCGTTTCATTTTTCACAATAGCACACACACATACTCACATTAACTACTAAGTCTATTTGGAGGTATCTGGGCCTTAGTGTTTCCAGAGACCAACAAGCACCTAAATCCTGTTCAAGGACACTCGTTGGTGTTCGCATCCCAAATGGTCACCAACACATAGCTTTACCACATTATAGCTTTTACAAACAACAAGTCATAAGAAAATGTTGTAGATAATAACTCTTCATTAGCCTTGTTTTTCCATTATAAATGAGATAAGTAATCATCTATAACATTCATAGTGCTCTTTCTATTGATCATCATATTGTCAAACTTCTATAAAATGACTAGTCATTATATGGTACAAGAGCTGATCACTAGTTATTTATTAGTAACTATATCACATTATGATATGTGTGCATAAAAAATAGGTAACCAAGTACATATTTCCTAAATTTTTCTAAAACATACACTGAAACCATCAGTTTCATTTTTGTGATGGTGTAGTTTAGTTATAAACTTATAATACTTTTCCTTGCACCATGGATATAATATGGATGTTTCTAATAGTGTAATTATGTAAGCATTACTTCCAAGACAAAGTTAGATGTATCAGTCATGATATAATACATGCTAGATGAATTAGAAGATTGTATAATTGGAGTCTTCATAAGCTTCTATTTCAAGAGCTTGAATATGCAATTATATTCTATCATTCATTTAAATCTTAAATTTTCTTTTTTTCCTCTACTAGTGATTTGGAAATTTTGAAACATTTTTCTATGAATCTCTTATAGTATCCTATGTGTCCAAAAAAAGATCTAACATTCTTTACTTTTTGTGATTTCCTTGTATTGCTCGTATCTTCTAATGATCCATCTCTATTTCTTTCTTTAATACTTGGTATCTAAGAAAAATGCACTTTTGGACCATCAAATGGCTTTTTTGCCAGTTGAAGTTAAGGTTGATATTTATGAACTATTTTAATACTTGATTCAAATGGTCTAGTACCTGCTCAAAATTATAACTATAGTTGGAGAATACATCCATGAACACTTTTACATCATTGTCAATCTACTGCTAGAAGATGCTGAGGATAAAGTATGAGAATATTATAGGATCATTACATAGGCTAAAAGACATCTTTTTGTAGGTGAATTTCCTTCAAGAATCCATAAATATGGTTTTGGCCTAATCTTCCATGGCTATTTGAATTTGATTATCACACCTATAGCCATCCATGAATTTTTAATACTTTTGACCTATAATAGTATCCATTCCTTGGTCTACAAATGATAATGAGAAATGATCCTTAAAATTTATCATGTTCAAAAGTTTGAAATCAATGTAGATCTTCCACTACCCATCTTTCTTTAACACAATTATGAGTGGACTTACCCACTCATTATCTACTACAGGGCAGATGAATCTTGCTTTAAGAAGCCTTTCTATAATCTTATTAATAACTTACTTCAATTTTGAATTCAATCTCCATTATTATTATTTTTTGAGATTAATGGTTAGATATATGTAGATTTTATGCTAGCACATGTAAGGATCAATCCCTATTATTTCATCATATGACCAGGTAAAGGCTATTAGCCATTTGTTTACCATCATCAATAATTTCTACTTTTGTTTTCTTATGAGCTAAGCATTCACAATTACTAGTTTACCATTCTTCAAGAACACATACTAAAAGGATTTCAGGAATGTTTTAAGCTTAAGGGATTCTCATCAAAATGTATCTAGAATTTCCAACTCTTCCAAGTCCATTTCTACATCTTGACAATCTTCTGCATGACAGAGTTAACATATGAGTTGCTTCATTTTTTCTAATTTATTGATGTATGTACTTGTGAAAGTCTCTGCAAGTTTCATGCACGTAGTAGAATTACAAATTTTCTCTATAATCAATCACTAGATGTCATCTTATTTTGTAAATATTTCATACAAGCACTTTTTTATACTTGCTAATTCATTACATGATCTTCATGTCATAATAGTTTTGTGTTTGATTTCCAAAATCTTCTACACGTAGTTTAACCCTATATTACTATATGTGATGCATAGAATGTACTTCTTTTTTTACAACTTCATATTTAATTTCCCTGGAAATTTTTAAGGATAGGTATTTAATCCCAAGCTTGGCTTCAATTTTACTTAACCAAGCACTTTCCATTATGATGAAAAACTCTCCTTCATAGCTCTCCATGTGAATTACTAGTAAACTAGCAAAGCATGATTGATCACTAAGGGTGATCATAATATCTTTCATCAATTCCAACAAATTGGTGTTAGACTAGTTAGAAAACTCTAATATGATGTCGCATTTCTTCAAAAGCGACAAGTTCCAAGTTTTATATATCTCTTTCAAAATAAAGTTAACCCCAAAATTTAAATCCAATAAAGCATTATAAGATGAATTTCTTGTAATCTCTAAGTAAATTAGAGGACTTCCTAAATTAGTTTTCTTCCTATAAATGTTTCATACCTTAATCCAATTAGTAGCTATATGGATTAATATGATAGTGTGTACATTAGAGGAGCTTTGATTTGAAGGTAATTTAGAATGTATCTTATAGTTTTTTAATGCGGGTTCCATAGCCATGAATGCTTGTGCAGGTTTGGGTAGACTAGCAGATCTAAAAAATAAATGTTTCTAATTATTTTCCTTAGAAATGCATGAGTTATCATTCATCTACATGTTTACAATGTTTGTGTTATTCTATTGTTACAACTATGATGATATTTTACCTTGCATAGGTTGAACTAGTATTAATGTATTGGGATCATGTGGTTGTACATGCTAGTGAGGATGATGAGCTTAAGAAGGAGATTTGGCCTATACAATGATACATTTACGGTACTCAAGAGGATAGTGGTGATGGACAGAGATCCAAGTGGTAGAACCACTTATAAATATAGGTTTTGGACATAATAACCATAAGAATTAGATTATGTATAAGGATACTACTACTTTGGTGGTGGTATCCCCTACAACTATGAGTTCTATCACTACTAATATTACTTTTGGGATTGAGATGGAGTATTATTTGGATAGTAATATTACTGATGATAAGACTACCTTTAGTTTCCTTAAGGATAACACAATCTCCTAGGTGTCTACCTCTTTAAGAAGTTTGGGTTTCAATCAAAAACTCTAAACTAATAGAGATGTGACATTACGAGGTAATAACCCTTAGGATATTCATATTCACAAGCATCACATTTTTCATCCTCCAATTCTAATTCTAGAACCTCTTCCACTATAGTTTCTTTTTATTTTAAGTGGTATTAGTCCCTTTCTACATCCTTTTGCTTTCTCTTATCTTTTTCTTTGGCTTTAACCTATTCTGCTTTCTCGTCCAAAATCTTTGATGCTATTTGAAACTTTTCATTGATTAATTCTCACATCATATAAATCTTTATCAATATTTCCATGATAGATTTTTGAATTAGCAAGGTTTTTTTTATATTACTTTCCTTAATAATGCTCCTTCATTTCTCTTAACAATGGACCTTATTTTTTTCAAAGAGAATGATGCTTATTGTAATCCTCTACACTCTTTTTTTTTAAGTTTTATTCCTCCCTTTTCACTTGATTAATTAATCTCTAAATTAAACGAACTTTCATTTTTTAAAGTATCTCTTAGGAATAGATTCTAAGGATTTTCCTTTTTTTTCTTTTCAGGTTCATCTATGATATGACATAGCTATTTCCTCTAAGAGAATCCAAGATCTAGACATTTGTGTATCATAGAGTAATATTTACCTAAAGTTGCATCAAAGGATTCGTGATTTTTTTTATTTCCACCCCTGGATCTACATATAATCTTTATTGATTTGGAAAAACCATATGCCAAAGTGCCTAGAGATATTACTTGATGGACATTGTGAAGGAAAAACATTCCTAATAAATATATTAAAGTGATTCAAGATATATATGAAGGAGCTACCACTAAAATTAGAATAGCTTATAGAATAACATCTAATTTTCTAGTCATAGTAAGTCTACATTAAAGGTTTTCACATAGCCTGAACTTATTTGTTATTATTATAGATGAGCTAACAAATGAAATAAAAGATGAAATCCCTCCATATATGCTATTTGTAGAGGATGTTGTATTGGTGGATACAGCTCAAGAAAATATTGCTATTGAAACAGAGAAGTGGAAACATGCTCTAGAATCAAAAGGCTTAAAATTAGTAGAAGTAAAATAGAATATAAAACATGCAATCTTAATAACAGAATAAATAGTGATGAAATATATGTAATAATTCAAGACAGAAAAGTCCCTCACTACAAATAGTTTTGCTATCTAGGCTCAATCCTTCAATCATATGGTAAAATTGATAAAGATATCAAAAATAGAATAGAGACAAGCTAGTTGTGTTCTATGTGATAAAAGAATACTAATAAAATTAAAGGTGAAATATTATAGAACAACAATTAGGCTTACTAACCTATATAGTGTTGAATGTTGGGCAATACAAAAGAGGCATGAACAAAAAATCAATGTATCATAAATGAATATGCTCTAATGAATGTAGAATATTACTAGAAGTGATAAACTACATAATACAAATATCCAAGAAGACTTAGAGTGGATTCTATTTTAGATAAACTACAAGAATAGGAACTTAAATGGTTTGTATATGTATAAAGAAGATTAGACAATGACCTTATAAACAAAGGTTGCTACATCATTGTTCTAGGAAAGCCACCAAAAGAAAGATCAAATAATATATTAAAAAATGATCAAAGATGATTTGAAGAAACTACAAATAAATAAAGATCTATCTCTTCATGAAGGTAAATAAAAAAAAGAATTCATGTAGCCAATCCCATATTTTTTGGATAAGACTATGATGATGTTGTTGTTGTTATTGATCCCTAGATTTGCTTTCTCAAGTTAAATACTCTAGAGTACATTTGCTATTTTTTTCTAAATAGCTCCAAAATTATACTCCATCTTCTAATAAATTCTAATTCTAAGGACTAGTACCAACTTTCAACTTCTTTAATAAGTGTTCTAGGGAAGAGTTTAAATTTTGCCATTTTTTCTATGTTTTGCAAGATGTAGGCATTATGAAAAGCTTTCAAATAATACTATGGGTTTGCATTGTAACCTCCATCAAACCTTAGGATCTTGATTATATTTAACATTTGATTTGGTTGTCCCTTTGATGCTTAGTTAGAATGTAAACTACTTTTTGATGTTAATCATGGTTTCATAGTAAGCAATAGTTTGTCATCATCATCATACTCATCATGATTCCTATCATGACCATGTCTCCTTTGACATTATATGTTATGCATTCATTCATGTTGGTATCATGATTTTTGAGCATGTCTATCTTTACTTTATCATCATTGTTGTTGTCTCTTTTATCATCTCCACTAGGTCTTCTATCATTTCTCCTCATAGCTTGATTACATTTTCCCTCATCAAAGCTTAGTTATGAGGATGATAAGGATCATGGTGAAGAACTAGAAGAGTTGTATCTTCATGTTTTTTTTGTTTTTAATCTATTTGATGTTCTCTAGATGGATTACTAGAAGACCTAGGTCTAAAGGTGTCCTTTGTGTTGGGTTCCATTTTCCCTTTTCCTTGGTTACTCACCAAGACTAAATGTAATCATGGATTGTTCAAGTCATCTATACTAAGGGGTGGAGGATTTTAGCGATGAGATCAACTAGATTAGTAATTCGTATTCTCCTTCTCTAATTATAATATTACTAGGATGAAATCCCTCTTCTCCTTAGAGTCTTCATGTTGTGCCTCTATGATGAATCATTGTTGTGTCATGTCAATGGGCCCCCATTCACGTGGCCTCATCGATGGGGTTCCATCGATGCAGCCCCATCTACATGGTGTTGCCCCGTTGACCGAGCTACATCAACATAGCATTTGCTGCATCTATGGGGCCCTATCAATGTAGCACTATAATAAAATCTATAAATATGTGCTCACCTATAGTTTTTATGGGGAGTCAAGTCATAGCTATAATAAAGCTCTTGTAGTTTTATCATTTGAGAGTTAGAATATTTCTCTGAGTCCCTGTAGCTAGAGTTAGAAAGTGTTTGAATCTTTATTCAATCACTATTGTACCTAAACACACCAATGTGAATGGCAATAAAGATGAGCCTTTTGATCAAACCTTACAACACTTGGAATAGATTAATGATTCATTTATGCATTTATTGTTTTCATTGATTGTGTAATTAATTAAGATAAATTAGACTTCAAGTGATTAGTTAATTAATTAAGATAAATAGATTAAACACATAAGTACAACCACTTCAAGCATAAATATGTATTTGCTTGGTAATCCCAACAACATTAATGCTTAGTTCACCCAATAGCTTAGTGCTTGGTAATCCTAGTAGTGGATACATGGGTTCAAGATGTGTAAGGAAAGTGGAACTGGATGCTTATGTAAGGACTAGTTAGAGATTAGTTAATTCCTCATTCATTAGTTATTAAATTAATTCATTTTTCTATTTCAAGCACTAGGAACATAAAACAATAAATAATAAAAATCAAATACATCGATTACACTTAACCATACCTTTGTACATCATAAGTATAATTGGGAAGACAATGAATGACTATTAGGGTAAGGTTCACTTCCTAGGAGACTAACGTATTGGAAGACATAGAGTTTGCAAAATTTAATTGGATTGCACATGAATGCTTCATGATTCGTATGGTTAGATGTAGGGGTACCTCGACCACTCATCATTGGTGCCATTGCTAGGGATCGAACCTAGGTCACCTACATGATAAGTGATATATACTCATCCAGATGAGTATGTAACTGACTTCACCTTCATCCTACATCAGGATGAACAACTGTAATGGCATGATATGGAAGGCAACATTGTAATTCCTATCAATTGATCTATGTTTGTGATGTTGCTTCAAAATTTTATGAGGTTGGGCATCCAAGATCTTCAAGAGGAGTATGTTGTACATGATTATGACTACCAAGACTACTGTCCCACTAAAACACAACATAGGAGAGATCAACAATAGAAGAAGCATCATGAGTTTATGAAGGGAAAATAGTTACTAATCCCTTGTTTCTACTTAATCAAGACAACAATGAGGATCCTTCCTCTAGGGGCACTCAACATGAAGATTCTCCACACCTTGTTACTGATGATGGGGGTGTGACCATAAATCTATAGTCTACTATCAATAATGCAAGTTTAGGTAAATATGGTAGTTAAGGTAGGGGCTTAGACAAGCATTAAGAGGATAAGAAAACTAACAAACATGACCATGAAAACTAAAGAGGCTTTGGTAGACACCATGGTGGTGGCAGTCCTCCTCCCTCTTTACCCTCTTCATCTACGTCTTTCTCTTCCTCTTTTGGCTCTAAAAAATGCTGCAGAAAGAACAATCATAATGGAGGTGAACAGCAAGATAATGATGATTGTCAAGCCCAACATGACCAAAGTGGTAGCAGAGACATCATTGAAATAATGATGATGATGAGCCTTTACTAGAAACTTGAAGCATGTTAAATATTTCAAAGGCTATAAAAATTCCAACTAAGCATGTGAAACATAGTTGGATCAGATGACTTGATATGAATAATATTTCCAAATTTGAAGGGGGGATATAACTCTAATCCATAGACACATATTCAAGCTTTTCATGATGCTTGTGCCTTACAAAATATTGAAAATGATTGGTAGAAATTAAAGCTATTTTCCAGGACACTCATCAAGGAAGTAGAAAGTTGGTATCAGTCCTTGGAGCTCGAATCGATTTGCAGGTGGAGTACAATGCTAGAGCTATTTAATGATAAGTATCAGACATACTCCATAGTGTCTAATCTAAGAAGGTAGATCCAAGGATGGAAGCAAGGAAACCATGAATCCTTGGATGCCACCATGGATAGATACTATTGCCTCATACACCAATGCCATGGCCATAATTATTCTTAGTAGGAACAACTTCACCATATCATAGATGGGCTTAGATTAGAAACAAGGAGAACTCTTGGGTTCTATGCCTAAGGGAGACTATTTGAACTTAGAGCCCATCAAATTCAAAGGCTAATTGAGCAAGTAGCAAAAGAAGAAGGAGAGTTCAAAAAATGCAAGAGTGCAAAGGAATATAATAGGGATCCTTTCATCAAAAAAAGGAAGTCCAATTGTGTGACAAGGAGGAGGAATCACCACTTGATGAGGTGGTAAATAGAAAGACCTTGCTGATCCAAAAATCTATGTCTAGAATTTCAGCTAAGGTGGATAAAATGTAAGATTCATTGGATGAAAAATTCCAAACTACTTTAAAAATTACTAAAGAATCATGAGAGTAGAATAGTGATTGTAACCATAGGAGGCAAAAAGAAGCTGAACGTGCCTACCAAAAGGGTAAGGGAAAGATTATTGTAGTAGATGAAGTTCTAAAAATTGAATTAGATGATGGTGGTGGATGTGACATTTGCCAATACGAACATCCTAAGGGATGTTACCCTATTGTGTCACACTTATAAGAGTCTGGGGTGTATGCTCTAAATCCATGACTAGAAAAAAGACAAGAACCTAGAAGATTACCTTATCCTCAAGGTAATCCCAAGTAGTTCCATCAGTAACAACAATATTTTTCAAGTGGAACTCCACTACAACTGTATAAACAATATCAATAATGGCACCAACCACAATTGTGGAGGATGCCACCACTAAGGCAATAGTATCCTTACAGGTAACCAAATCCATATGGATATTATGTTCAGCAATCCCTATCTCCATGTGACTCTTCCAATCACATTTCTTCTTTCCAACATCACTACCACCTTCCTGAATGCCACAAAGCTCATTCTCCATATTCCAGAAGGGATGCCACATTTTATCCTTATCCTCTTCATATTTTAGCACTTGTTCCTCCACCCTCAATGCAACTACTACCTACTCCATCTATGTAGGGTGAGCTTCCAGCCTAACCCCATCAATGCAACGCTACGAGGGTTATCAATCTACAACTGGTTCATCAATTAAGGGGTTCAAAATCTCATGCCCATAAAAGATCATTCTTCCAAACCAACAACCCTACTAAGCCCTCATAGACTCAGGTGGTTGGTCACCCTTCTCCTACTTCATCCTCTACAAACCATTCCATCAAGTCCCCTTCAAATCAAATGAAACCCAATATCCATATTTTTATGCTCATCCATACCATATCTAATTGGAGTTGGGTTGGTAACCTTCCCAAAAAATTAGCTAATCCTAGAAGTCCCCTTATCCATTTACATATTACTAGGAATGAATTATGTAAAGCTCTTCTTGATTCAGATTCTAGTGTAAACTTGCTATCTCATGAGATGTATACTACCTAGAACCTACCTCTCTTAAGAAGAGAAATATCAAATTAAAATTGGCAAACTAATCCATTACTATTCTATTGGGACTAGTCGAAGACATTGTGACCACTGTCTGTAGGTGGTCTTATCCTACTAATTTCCTAGTAATTAAGGTTGAGAAATGTAAGGGAGACTTTCCAATCATTATGGGAAGGGTATGATTAGCACTATTGATGCAAGAATGGGCATCAAAGATCTTTCCTTGAAAATATCTAAGGAAAATTCATTTGGAAAGATCGAGAAGAGATAAGTTCCATGCATCGCAGATAGTGACACAAGCTATAATTACATGCAAAAACTCTGGTTTATAAAATGAGCATCTATTTCTACATGTATGTAGTGTGCACATGAGGTAGATATTCAAAGGTGTCTGTACACAATAGCCACAAAACAAGAGGAAACTTGATCATTGATAGCTAATTCATGTAGCAGCACAATGTGCATGGAACCTAATAAGAGCTTAACATGCACCAATGTCACAAGCATGAAGGAACTAAAATAAGTTCATCACCAACTCTATGATGATGAAAATGCTGATACCAATTGGGAAGAGTTGGCAATCCCTAAGAATTTTAAACAAGAGCCCCTAAAGTTGAAAACTCTACTTACCAACCTAGAAGATGCATTCTTAAAAAAATGGCAAGCTAGTCATACTTAATGAAAAACTTGCTCCTAAGTAGAAAGAAAAAATATTAAAAGTGGTCAATAAATGTCCAATAACCTTTGCTTGATCATATCCTAAACTCACTAGAATTAATTCATAGATATGCCAACACTGCATTTACACTGATCTATCCATGAAGCCATGGAGGCAACCACAATGGTGATTGAACCCAAAATTAAAGCAAATTATCAAAGAGGATATTGAGATACTCCTTAAGGTAGGGTTCATTTATTCCATTGCAAATAGCGAGTGCATAAGCCCATTCATGATAGTACCAAAGGGAGGTGGAAAATGGTGAGTTTGTATCAACTTCAAGCTACTAAACATGGTAACATTCAAAGATCATTTTCCATTATCATTCATTGATCAGGTGTTGGACATCATATCTAGACATTACTATTACAGTTTTTTGGATGGTTATAGTGGCTATAACCAAATCTAGATTGCACCAAAAGATTAGGCCAAAAAAACATTCACAAGTTCCTGGGGGACCTTTGCATATCGCAAGATGCCTTTTGGTCTCTACAATGCTCCTACCACTTTTTAATGTCTAGTGAGTGAAAGTCTTCATGGATGGCTTCTCCACTTATGATGCTAACTTCGAGCAAGCCTTGGACTACCCTAATCAAGTACGAAAAAGATGTATGAAAATAAATCTATGGCTCAATTAGCAAAAGTGCCATATCATGATCCAAGAGGGCATTATCTTAGGGCACCAAATTTTGTAGGAAGGAATCAAGGTAGACCCCAAAAAGATAAGGGTCATTCAAAGAATCACCTATCAACTACAAACTATCAAAGATGTTTTGTCATTCCTTAGAAACACTAGTTACTACCACCAATTTATAAAAAATTTCTCTAAAATCACAAAACTATTGGTTGAGCTGAAAAAGAAAGATGCTCCCTTCATCTAAACTAAGGAATGTGAAAATGTATTACAAAGCCTCAAATAGAAGCTCATAGAGACTCTACTTCTATGAGCACCTAATTGGTCTAGATCATTGCATATCATGAAGGATTAATCTAACTACATCTTGGGAGTAATTCTTACATAGTTGGATGATAAGAAATATCCATATTACATCCACTACATGAGCTGAAGCATTGTGGATGCACAACTAAATTATACCACCATGGAGAAAGAACTGATGATGGTGGTGTATGCTCTAGAAATGTTTAGGCACTATGTGCTTGGATATAAAGTGTTTATGCATACTAAGCATAGTGCCTTCTACTTCCTCATGAACAAGCCAACGATAAGCCCTCATGTCATACAGTGGCTAGTGATCTTACAGGAATTCAATCTCACCATGGTAGATTGAAAGGAAACTGAGAATGTGATTGCCAATCACTTGTCTCGGTTACAATGGGATAACAAAGAGGAGGAAAGTTCATTATTTGATCTATTTTCTGATGAACTCGTCTTTGCTAGTGAATTAAATAAACAAATAGTGAGTCCATGACATCCACACATCCACAAACTCTATGATTTTCTTTGATTTGGAAGTATAAGGTCCCTTTCATTANCTATGATTTTCTTTGATTTGGAAGTATAAGGTCCCTTTCATTAAAATTTTTTTTTAATAAATTTATGACCTTGGTAGTTTCTAGAATTGGGAAGGATTCAAAGGTTTGCATAGGGTGTGACTTCAAGGGGACTCAATACTCTTTGTACTCTTCTACTTTCTTGGATGCATGAGTGTTTTCATAGACTTCTTATAGTTTCATGTTGATCAATAATAGGAAGTTGAATAAAGTCTTTGCATGGTGTGGTTCCCATCCAAAAAGAAAAAAATAATAAAAAAAATATAAATAAAAAATATGATGGAAATTCAAAGCACACCCCTTAGACAAATAAATGGGCTACAAGCACTAACTATGGGACTAGAAAGACATGTTACCCATTCCTTAAGGTCCCCTCTAACTAAGGCCCTCTCTCACTTTCTACTTCTCTTTTCTTTTCTTCTTTTTATGAAATAGTGGTTATTCTATAGGATCACTCTTGTGTCTCAAGGGGGTGGATCAACTTGGAGTAGCGATGCGAAGTCACTGAAAGTGGTTGGCTTTGATTTGGACTAAGGATAGATCTTCTCAAGTCATTTAAACACAAATCCACAAGGTCCTTCTTATGACCTCAATTCAGAATTCCATTCCACCTTCTCCATCATCCATCTATGCTACCTGTAACTCACCTTACTACCAGTGTCCATATTCTTGATTTAGTGTCTTTGTTTGACATACTTGAATTCTTTGGTAGAATTTTCTAGGTTTTGATCCTTAACTTCCATCAATAATTAATTGCCTATAGTTCCCACGAACTACTTAGGTTGAGGTTATGCAAATGCAAAGAAGGCATGTGCCTACTATGAGGAGGATCCACTTGCATATCTCTTGGTTGGGTTCATTAAGCACTTTATCCTTAGGCATTCTTGCAATTAGAATCTTTCATACATCCATCTTCTGCATCCAACCATGTGCTCATTTACATATTTTATTTAATGCACACAGTCTCCATCAAATTTTTCAATTTTTTAGCTTTCAAAGACCCTCTTCAATGATTTCATCATATTCCTGGCCTTTTTGAGACTCCATGACTTCAAATTCATTTCAAAATTCCTTGTATTTTTCAAGATATTCACATTTGAAAATTTTGTTTACGAACCCTGTAAACGGGGCCCCATTGATGGAGCCCATGTGTATACAAGGCCCCGTATACGCGGCCCCATCGACGTAGCGCAAAAATAGTCTAAATATGCATGACCCCTTAGAAATTTTCACATTTTCTCATAAATGCCAAGGAATTTTTTTTAAAGCCCAGAAACTTTTAGAGCCCATAACTTCCTAACTATTTATCCAAATCACTCTATTCTTTGACCCTGTAACTATCAAAGGTAAGCTCTTAATCATGGGAGCCACAAATGTGTCATTTTTTATAGAAAATTTTTTGCCATTTTTCTAACTCCCACAAAGGTTTAACTAAAAAATCAACATTTAAACACCAAATTATAGAGTTAAACTATTCCAATGAGATCTAGTGACACTTATAATGAAAATTAATTAATAAAATAAGAATAAAATAATGAATCTACTATGGTCCAACCTTAGCCAAGTGTAACTAATTGACAAGATAAGATATCCAAATATTTAAAGTTACACATTATATCTACTAATTCATGGATGTGTTATGACTGCAAATAGCACTGAAAGGCAAAAATACATAGGAAGGAGGACCATCTCAACAAAGGGAGAAATAGCCATGAATAGGAAGGGGCTAAGAACAAGCCCAAGAAAAACCACTTGCAACCTGTGCCATGGGTCCTCTTAGGGAAGAGGTTGAGGTGGAATTTAATCACTAGATTCCAGAACCAGTAGTAGCAACAAAACATTCCCACAAGGATGAGGCACTAGCTCAACAATAAAACCCTGAGGTGAACTTAACAAAAGCTTTCCTAAATTAAATTAGATCAAGCGAGATAAAAAAACTAGTGCTCTAGAAGTTAGACTTTGACTCTTTCCTGGAGAAAGCACTAAAGAAGTACAGGACCAATTGAAGACCTCTTCCATATGGGCAATTATTACTTCCACTAAGGAGTAGACATGGGAGAGACTTTCTTATTCTAGAACAACAAAAAGGCTAGTTCAATGGTCAAAATCAAGGACATCTCAGTGTCCTACTTAGTGCAAGCCATTGTTGAAGTGCTTAGGTTACCAAAAACTTTGGCAAATCTCACTAAGATTCCAATGCATGAAAATCCCAACATCAAAAAGGAATCAATTTGATGGTGCTATGGTGTCAACTGCAAGGAGTACAATGTGCTCACACTAGTAAAAGAATTCAATACAAGATTTTAGCCTTTCACCTAAACCCCACAGTGAGGCCCAGTAAGATTACTACCTTTTCTTCTTGTGCATGCACTGGTCTAAGTGGGAGATTCCTATCAACCTTCCATAGCTAATCTATCTGGAGATAAAGAAGTGATTTAAAGAGAATGAACATGGAAGGAAAGCACTTCCCTTCCCATGCCTCATCAGAAAACTCTATCAGAGGGGAGGGATAGTTTGTTATACAAATGACGCTATCAAGCATGTTCCAACTACTAATTGGGTGAAGATGATTAAAGATAAAATTCCTACAACAATCATTCAAGAAGAGGAGTAGTAGCCATCGCCTTCACCTGCCACTCAAACAATTGTGTCAAACATCACTACAACAACCCAATGGTTACATGAATACCAAGAATGGCTCTTGAGTGAATAAGAGCAACGTGCAAGCATGAGTGTTTAGGATCCATTTGTGTACCAACCAACAATGTATCACCTAAACAAGATGGCTTAAACAATTAGCCTAATGGGAGGAGGTGAATCCAGTTTCTCAGCCCAAAAAATGTAGTTTTTAGTGAGGTCGAATCCTAGCACTAGAGAGGTTATGATATCTCTTTCAGAATAGCAGCCACTCCCAAAAATTTCTGGAAATGCTGCAACCTTCTTAGTGCATTTGGAGAAAGGTGAGGGGGCAACAATGCTAGTGATACAACATCAAGGGCAATAGACAGCAACAAAGATGATTGCTAAGAGAAATGCCAAAATATTCAATGCACCTATAGCATCTGTACTAGACATCACTACACTCAAATATGTGCAGATATCCGCAAGGACCGTAAGTGGCAAATTAAGTGCAGCACATCATGAAGAACTACTAGACCAATTCGTGGGAATCAAGCAACCACTTTTGGATATCCTCAATCTTCCAGATAGTATTACTGCAACCCAATCAAAGATGCTAGAGGTAAGGGGCAAGAACATTATCTTGGAAGGGCAACTCAAAATAGCCAAGGAGTTGAACGAACACTTGGCTACTGAAGTTGATGAATTAAGTGCCCAAATTTCCAACCCTACATTTCTCAACCTGGCATTAATAAGAGATGAATCTCGTAAATAGCTTTACACCAAACTGAAAGGGGTTAAGGATGTGATGGAGACAATGGTGTTCTACCGATCCTTGGTAGAGGCTACCCATTACAAAATTCAAAAGGCCTTGGATCTAACCCACTAGGAAAATGAGCAACTAACTATAGAAAATCATCTCTACAAAATGTTGATGAACATAAATAATAGTTGAATAACTTTATCCATCAACAGTAGGAGCAACTAGCTAGAGCAAACATAGAGCTAAGGAGATTAGCAATTGAACATATAAGCCTCTCCATGGAGGAGGTTCATGCCCTTTGTCAAAAGAATGCAATAGAGGTAGCTGCTTTGAAATCAGAGGCTCTTAGATTTGAAAGAGTCAAGGATTATTACAAAGATCAAGTTGATCTATAGAAAGAAGTTAATGAAAAGCACATCTAATTAGCAAAGACAAAAAGAAATGAAATCCTCCAGCAACTCTAGTAAGGAAGAAAAGTTTGGCAACCTATCATTGATGGGATAGATGCCTATAATAAGATGAAAATCTATATGAAGGAGCTATAGATTGAGGAGATGATAGAATACATGGACCTTTCCAATCTTCAATATGAAAATCTGGCTATGATGACTACTGGATGGCTATGGTCAAAACTAGAGAAGAAACTGGATAGCTTGTACTTGTTGTACAAGGTTGATTTCAAGCATAACAAGGACACCAAGTAAAACCTTATGGTGGCAAATGCGGAACTTGAGGTTCTCAAGGACAAATACACTAATTAGAGATCTACTGTAGAGAACCTAGAAAAAAGAATGAATAACTACCAAGAGCTTCAAAATGCAATCAAGGCATTCAATGTCAAATGCAAACAATTCACTGCCTAGTTTGTCAATGTTAAGGAGTTGTTCCCAGTAATGTCCTATCCATGGGATATTCCCATTCCAACTCACATTGGTGATGCTGCATGAATTATGAATGATCCTAGAGTAAGGAGGAGAAGATAAAGGCATTACTAGATGATTTTCACCTTCCAGTAGATGTTCCAACCATAGCAGGAGAATCACAGCTGTCTCAACCATCGCATGTGCCTAAAGCTGGTAAAGGTCCTTCAAAACCTTAAGAACCTCCACTGTCTAGGACTATCTAATTTTCTTGACTATCTTCATTCCATCAAAGGATGTGTTTCCTATTTTTGAGTTATCATGTCATGGTATTCAAATTTTTGTCATGAACACCACAATTGTTTGTAATGATGTTGATTTGTACACTTGGGTAATTATGTTTGTCAAGTTAGTTTTTTATTTCAAGAGTTATTCATAATCTCATACCTTCCCAATTTTCTAAAGGAACTCAAGGACAAGTTTTCATTTAATCATGGAGGTTTGATGAACCATTTTTGTGTCACATTGACTAGCCCCCATTGATGTGGCCTCGTCAATGGGACCCCATCGACATAGCCCTAGCCATGTGGAGTTGCCCCATCAACAGGGCCACATTGACGTAGTGTTTGTTGCATCTATGGGATCCCATCAATGTAGCACTACAATAAAATCTATAAATATGCACTCACCAACTATGTTTATGGAAAGAAAATTTATAGTTGTAGTAGAGCTCTTGTAGTTTTTTCATTTGAGAGTTAGAATATTTCTCTAAGTTCCCGCAATAGGAGTCAAAAAGTTTACAAATCTTTATTCGAGCACTATTGTACCTAAACACACCAATGTGAACAATAATAAATATGAGCCTTTTGATCAAACCTTGCAACACTTGGCATAGATCAATGATTCATTTTTGCATTTATTATTATTAACTATGCAATTAATTAAGCTAAATTAGACTTCAAGAGATTAGTTAAATAATTAAGCTAAATAGATTAAACACATAAGTACGACCACTTCGAGCATAAACATGTATTTGCTTGGTAATTACAGCAGCATTATTACTTGGTTCACCTAGTAGCATAGTACTTGGTAATCCCAATAGTGGATACTTGGGTTCAAGACGTGTACGGAAAGGGGGATCAAATGCTAGTGTTAGGACTTGTTAGAGATTAGTTAATTAGTTAAGTTAAATTAGTTATTAAATCACTTAATTTCTCTATTTCAAGCACCATGAACATAAAACATAAAATAATAAAAATTAGATGCCTTGATTACACTTAACCATACCCTTGTACATCACAAGTGAAATTGGGAAAACAAAAAATGACTATTAAGGTAAAGTTCACTTCCTAGAAGACTAGTGTACCAAAAGACATAGAGTCTATAAAATTTGACTAGATTGCACATGAACGCTTCATGATTCGTATGGTTGGGTGTAGGGGTACTTCAACCACTCATCACTTTATAAAATTATTTTTTTACAATTTTCACTCCATGAACTAGTAGGGCCCAAACATTTCATCAACCACATTATAATTCAAAAGAGTTATTTCAAGTCCCACTCATATCAATGCTACCATAAGCATTATGAGACTAAATGATCCAATAGTAACATAATGTTTTCTTTTAGGTTTGTTCATTGCAATTGTTCATCCTAATGAAAGATGAGAGTAAAATATAAATAGTAAAGATCAAAATTCTTATAAAAAAACCTTCCTTTTTTGTGGCACTTCATCTTAGTTCTTAACAATTTTATCATGTCTCCTTGCTAAGTCATCAACAAATGGGAAATTTTCCCTTCAATAAGAAGATATCTTGAAATTACTAAGTATACTTAAATAAAATTATTTCATTTTATTTTTAAATGATAAATCATTTTTTGATCTAATGGTGATCCTTATATGATTCTAACTATCTAAATCATTAGCACCAAGTCCTCTAGCAGTAACATCAATGATGAATAGTAGAGTAGATCCTATGTCTAACTATATATATCATAAGTGTTCATGTGCAACTTGATTAGATTTCATAGAATTGGGCTAGTATAGATATCTAGATAGCTAGGAAATAGATCTCTAATCATTGTCTTCCCAATCACACTTGCCTAAGCTAATTTCTATGGTTAAGTATGCTTGAGGCATATGATGATGATGTTGGAGAATTCATGATTGAAATTTATTAAAATATTCAAGATTAGAATTCTAAATTATCTAGCCTAAGCACAAGAAATAAATCTAATGTAGTCTATGCATGTAGCATCTATTCCCAACTCACTATATACATTTTTGAACATATGCTAACATCACTAGGTTACCAAGTGTCCATTACTGGAATTACCAAACATTAACATGTTTATGCTTAGAGCTGGTTGTACTCATGTGATGTAATTAAGTATGATGAAATATAACATAATTTACTAAGTGCTTGCAAATTAAATAAAAAATTAAAATTAAGTTTCAATTAAGAACAATATCAAAAATAACAAGTCTTGCAATGAAGATAAATGAATCTCGATATTATTGTCATCATGAAAATGTACTTAGGTATAATCACTTAAATAAAACTTAATACAATCCATCTAGTTCATACTATAAACACTCGATGCTAAATACTCACTTTCATAGGAAGACAATGTAAGATTTTGACTATGCTACTAACCTAATAGTACCATAAATGTGGTGGGTGCATGCATTTATATAGGCATCTATTATCTCTTTGACAACATGGCTGCATCTACATTGTTGCATTAAAACAACTAATAAAATCAAGAATCATCCCTCAGGTACTTTCTTAAAAAATATGTTTTATGGAATATTTAATTATAATTAAAAATGAGCTTAAAATATCAATTTGATGATGAAAACTAATAGATGGCATGGCATAGGTAAGGTTAAGGTTTAAAATACCCTATAAACATAATATTATATAATAACATATTCATAATAAAGAATAAAATATTCATAACTAAATACTTTTAAAGGCATGATAATTGACGAAAACAAAAACTTCTAGGGATAAATAACTTTTGACATTTAATCATAAAATATATAGAAGATTCATGACTAAGCTCTAATAGCAATAAAAGAAAAGAATATAAAAATTTAATAAAATACTTTAACAAGAATATTGTATTCACTTATATAGGATAATAATAATAACATTAGCAACAATAATAGTAACAGTAATAACAATGCTATAACTTTTCTATTTATTTTCTTCAACCATAAATAATCTATTGAAACACATCTGACAGCATTAAACAATTGAATGCATATAGTAAATTAAATAATTAAATCTATGTAAAATTTTAGGTTATGACACTTATCCACTAGATTATAGATCCTACCTCAATTTTTTTATTAGAAGCAATTTCATGTTCTAATCTTAATTCCTTAGCTTTGAAAAAAAGTTATAAATGTAATTTGATGAATGATAATAGAAGATAATATTCTTTTAAAGAGGATGAAAGTGTTGGTTCTTAAGTTTTTTTCTCCTCTTATCTTAGGCTAGACAAGGATACTATTGAAAAGTCATCTTGCATTCCTTTCTTTATTCCACTAGTTTACATCTTGATGGCTCATGCTCTTACCTCTTCATAGGTCTTCACATCTACTTTAATCATAATGATCTTGATCTTAGGATCAAGGCCTCTCATGAAGATCTTCACTCTAAGCTAATCATCTTTTAGAACATATGATGTAGAATCATAGAGTTAAATAAATTAATTATCATTGACATAAACCACCATGGAGTCTTATTATGACATCCCTTTCCTAGATATCATAGAAGATGTTAAATATATGTAACATTCAACATTATGCATAATGAAGGAAGCAGGGAAAATGTAAAAAGAAAATGAATAGGGAACCTTATTAATAAGGAAATTGCAAAATAAATAAGTGTATTTGGTTCATGCTCTAATGGTTTCTTAGGATTTTCTTCCTTTAGTATCTATCTCGTAGAGGCAATCAAGCACTATTACCACAATTAAGCATAGACCCATCCAAAAGATACGATCAATCATGTTTCTATCTCACTTCACCTAGCATTAATTACTTATTTTTTACTAGTGTAACTCCATGTTGACATAACCTCTAATTAATAAATATAAATACCTCATATCTAACCCCCAAAGATCATCTTAAGAGACATGCCCATTATTAGAATGTCTTTTTATGTCTTATTACAATAATTACATTACTTGTTATACAACGACATCATCTTAGCTATAGAATATCACCATTTGAAAATGGAGATGTAATAAAATACTCCTCTTAACTTATGTTCATCATTAATGATTCTATATTAAGAATCTTTCTTTATGTTCTAGTGCTTCATTCATGCAGCAATGTTTTGATTTCCCAATTTAAAAAGGGGTTGAAATCTTAAGGTTTTTCTTGCTTATTTTACAAATAAAAATATAAATAAGAAAATTATTTAAGGAAAATAAATCTTATAATGTTAACTTACATTAACACCTAGGCAATGATAAGAGGTAAATTAAAATTCTACCAACCACCAATTACTAGTTCTAATTAGGGTATAACATATGCATCTTGTATATCTAGTTACCCAAGTGAAGGTAGGATAAATCCTCATTTTCTACTTGTATTACTTAAAAATATTTTACCTACCTAATTTGCAATATGGATAAAGAAATAAGAAATAAGAAATAGAAGCAAGCTTAGGAAACTCTCTTAATATTTATCAACACTTAGAAATAAGAATGTAGTTATAAGGCCACTATAAGCGAAAGATGATCAGAAGGCCTTGTCCAAGATGGTAGGACTTGATCTTACTCCTTAACTTCTTCCTTAGAAATTTAACTCTAGTAGCTTGCTAATTCAAGAAAATTGAGTATCATACCAAATGTAATCTAAAATCTAGATAACAAAACATGTTGACTCACCTTCAATAATCATGAAAACATAATTAGTAAATTATGGTTCTCGATGAACACTATTTATTATTATCATATATTTTCAAATTTAAGGATTTAACTTGTCTCCTAAGGATTCAAAATAGGTGGAATATGCATTGGCCAAAGAGAGTGAGACTGTATGATGAATTAAGAGAAATTTCTTCTTCAAATCAAGCTCCCCTTCTAAAGGTTCTTTCACATGTTCATTTTTTAAAAATTCATAAATATCACTTTTAGCTTTCACACAAAGTCTTCAAAGAGAATGAATGGTATTGAGTCAAGGCTAGTATAGGTTATAAATAACTTACACTTCAAGCTTTCCTTGATTTGATTAATCAAGTAAGGTACTTGATGAATTCTGACATCTAGACATGTTGGGTTAGTGATAAAATGTATGTTAATCATACATGCATACCTTCTTGATGATTACATTTTAAGTACTAATGCCAAAACTATGTGATTTCTCTAGAATCTTAACCATTATTTCTTGCCCATGAATCATAGTTCTAGAACTTTGAAAGTCATGTTTTCTGATATCCATTTAAACCTTTATATTAACAAAAACTTGGATTCTTTGTAGAAGATTGTGCAATCACCTAGGTTGTGGTTCTTAAAGTAAGCTAGTCTATGTGGCTTGAAGGAAGAACCATCACAAGAAGCTTTTTGTTTATGAACACCTTCATATCCCAACTTTCTTAATTCATATAACACTTTGAACCCAAGATAGAACTTCTTGTAGACATAAGACATTAGTATTCAAATCTCATAATTCTACAAGGATACATAAGTATTACTACTCATGCTAGTCCAAGGCCTAAGGTGGACATGTAGGGTGTTTCTTTTACTAGCTAGGATTCTTGCAAGGATATTATGTAGTGTGATCTCCATACTTATTCCCAAATTCTCTTCTGGATCATTCCCCCTTACAAATATCATATGCCTTGTTGAAACAGGGTTATGATTCTTCATGACGATCAATCTCTATTAAATGATCCAACTACTACTTGTGTTGATTTAAGCTTTTATTGTATTGTGGTTTACCAATTGATTCTTAAACTCTTGATTTTTTGAATTGATAATAGTTTTATTCCATAGATCTTTCTAACCTCCTTAAGATATTAACTCTAGCAATTTGACTAATAACCAACTAAGATTCATAAACCTAGGGTTAGTTGTAGGGATTAGTAGCCTATGTCTAACTATAACTTAGTTACATTATCCTAAGACCTGATACAACCATAAAGGATCAAATTTGTTAGTCATAACTATGAGATTATTATATATGATTAATTGATCTAGGTTATAGCCTACTAAAGAAATATTTAAATAATCACCTAACTACCAACTTTACAAATGACTAATCTAACATTGCCATTGGATCTAAAAGTCCAAAAAATATTAGAAATAGCTACTTATTTATTAAAAAATGAAATTAGATGCCAAGCTATGACTATTTTATGTCCCAAAGTTATTAAAGCATAGTTTAAGAAAGATAATTAAAAACTAATTATGAAGTCTAATAAAGCAAATATAACTTTACCATCATGTCGAAAATGTTGAGATCTACAAGAAATAATTATTTACTTATTAAAAATGGACATCTAATGATGAATCTATAGTGTTTTGAAAGTTTTATTAATTAGGGAGCTTATTTTAAATTTAACTTTATTAAAATTAATGTTAAAAATTAAAATTTCAAAACTATGACTTGAACTCCAAACCTAGTAATTGTGAAACCTATATCTTAGGCTTTGATCTACTAATCATCTAGTCAAAGCTACTATATGTATTTTTTAAAATGCTACTAATAGTTTTTGCCTAACCTAGAATCCAATAGAGTAAATCTAATGTTACTATCATGTCCAAAACATTGAAATCTACTAGAAACAACTATGTACTTATTCAAAATGGACCTCTAATGATGAATCTATAGTGTTTTGAAAGTTTTATTAATTAGGGAACTTATTTTAAATTTAAATTTATTAAAATTAATGTTAAAAATTAAAATTTCAAAACTATGACTTGAACTCCAAACCTAGTAATTGTGAAGCATACATCTTAGGCTTTGCTCTACTAATCATCTAGTCAAAGCTACTAGATGTATTTTTTAAAATGCTACTAATAGTTTTTGCCTAATCAAAAATCCAAACATTTTCATCTATTGATGAACTTTACAAATTTTGTTGCCCAATTTTCTTGTGGACCTATAATGTCAATGGGCATTAAGTCCAATATGAATCTCTGGTACTCCCAAAATTGGGTCAATATAGATCTTTAGTATCCATGATATCCATAGTCATCATAGGTTCATATAACCACAAAGAGGTGGTAGAAACTAGAGATGAAGAGGGTTTCAATAATACACAAAGGAACAAATGACACCATCAACAACATCAGACAAGCATGTAATGGAGGTAGAGTATAGGAGGTTATCGTAGTGATGATAGATAGTAGTAGAGTACATGTAGTAAAACTTGGTGAGGAAAGCAAGCATAATGAAGGTTGGCAAGGATAGTAGCACAATGAGGGTTACAACTTAGGTTGCACAGTGTTGTGTGATCCTACTGCACACTTAATTGTGGCACATTTTATGAGAAACTTTGAAATGCAATATCTTCCTAACTGCAAGTTCAATCTAAACAAAATTAGTACCATTAGAATCATCTTATCAAGCATTCCACATTAAACATATTTTTAAAATCAAAAAACTAAGTTAAATTTCCATGACTTTAAAAAATAAATATTATCTATTTCACTAACTTGGATTTATTAAAATGGCCTATGAGAAAAATTAGGAATCTCAAATAATGGCCTTTGGTTAAATCATGATGTGCAAATTCTCAAAGAAGGAGATAAGAATTAGCAAGCTCAGTTCATATAACTCTAAAAATAAGGTTATCATAGTAGAGTACTTCATTATCATCAAATGAGTACCAATTTCCCTACCAATCTCTTGTTAATTACCATTACTAGTTAAGTATGAGGAATCTATGGTTAGCTTGATTTTCTTATGTTAAGGAAATGACCCATTAGTGATTGAACCCCATATAAGTATGAAATATTAGGTTTGTTGCTATTTGAATTTGCATGTTTAAAGAAGGCAAGGTCTTATACCAAGGCAAAATCCCAAAAAAATAATCTAGGGAAGAATCATTTTTATAACCTGAGAAAAGAGAACACTAGCCTTATGGGAAGGACACTAAAGATTGAAAAAGTTATTTTCCTAAATCAAGGCCTAATGACTTGGTTCCTTAAAAGAATAAGGAGATTTCTAATACTACTATGAAATGGATTAAAATTACTTAGAAGGATGTTACACTTGTTTTACAAGTCTCCTATAGTTGATGTATCTTGTAAATGTATAATCAAATCTCATCAAAGTTTGGTTACTGATATTCATGAAAGTTAATGATTGGACATGATTGGACATGATATGCATCTAACAATGGTTCATGGTTTACCTTTGATCATGGCTTGTGGTTTGCCATTAGATCATAGTTTGTTGTTGATTTTGATTCACCTTGGGTTGTGATTAGCTCTAATACAAATTTTGACATCCTATTCCTAGATGTCATGGTAAAAATAAACTATATATAACATTTGACATTATGTGTAATGAAAGAAGTAAGGAAAATGTAGAAGAAAATGAAAATAAAACTTTATTAATAAGAAAATTGAAGAATAAATGTGTGTATCCAAGTCATGCTCTAATAGTTCTCTAAGGTTGTCTTCCTTTAATATCTATCCCTTAGAGGCAATCTAGCATTACTACCAAGGTTAGGCCTAGACTCATCCAAAAGGATGACTAGTTACCTTCTTATCCTGCTTCAAACAACACCTGTTTCTTACCTTTTACCGACTCCACAACTCTATGTTGGCATGACCTCTTACTACTAAATATAAATACATTAGGATAAATATCCAAAGGTAACCTCAAAAGACATGTATGTTGTTATATGTGTTATACAATAATAACATCAATTCTTACATGATGACACTATCCTAGTTACAGAACGATGCCATTTGGAAATGGGGACGTAACACCTATGTTAGTTGAATTAATGCACCTTCCTAGCAATATAGGCATCAAACATATTTCATGCTTTGAAGACCTAAATGAACTCCTCCCATATTACATCTTTATTAATCCATCCTTTAACTTTCATCTTAATATATCACCAATGAACAAAAGTCCTTGGAATTGATAAATTGCAACTCAAGTTTTTTTTTTATGGAGAGCACTTAAGAATGTTGAAAGCTTTATTCATCTTAACTAACCATATCATAGTGATGAGTCATGATTATGTCAACTCTAATATCGAATATGTGATATCAGGTCCTAATAAGCGATGTCGAATATCCAATATCGTCTCTTCCATTCTAACCTATAAATACAACACTTGGGTGCATGGTTGAGGTAGAGTTTTAATTCTTAGTTTTTAGTTAGCTTCTTTGTAGATTATTGATTTTCAGTCTTGTTATTTCCCAGTGCATCCTCGTAGTGTAATTCTTGTAATTGTATGACATTCCTATTCCAGTGTGATGTACTTGGACACGTTACATGATTAGAAATAAAGATCGAGATTACTGTCATCATTGCAACATCCAATTAGATTTATTATTGCTTTAATTATTTAGCTATTTATTATTTTCTTTAGTTAATGTTTCCATTTATTGGTATTTACTATTCTTTTCATTAAGTGAAATGAATATGACTTAATCATAAGTGCTTAAGTGTAAGTACTTGGTAATCTAGCAATGTATAGTTTGGTAAACCCAATGATGTATGCTTGGCAATCCCAGCAGTAGTTATATGAAGTCTAAGGTGTATGCGGATGATTGGGGATGGATACTCATCGCATGTAGGCTAGTTAAGAGCCTATTTTCCATTGTTCATTAGCTTAATTAATTTATCTCTTTATTGTCATTAGGAGCAGCATAGAATTAGACATCATCATATGCCTTACTTTGGACTAAACCATACGTGACAAAGCTACCACTAGTCCAAGTGGGAAGACAATGAACTGCAATCAAAGCATAATGATTTAGATGCACAACTAGTCCCATCCATGGAATTCGACCAAATCGTGCATGAATTCTTGTGATTCGTATGGTTCGGCGTAGTGGTACCTTGCCACTCATCATTGGCACCACTGCCAAGGTTGGTGCTAGTTATCTAGATTAGTTACATCATATGTGATCACTATAAAGGTATTAATGATATATCATTTAGAAAATTTTTAATCACACACCATAAGCCAACAATAATGTCTCTTTCATAAGGAAGTTATAACACACTGTATAATGAAAACATTCATTAGAGAACTAATGAGATATATAGTGAGGAAAATTAGAGTGACCAGCCTCATGCAAGGATTTCTTATGTTCATGACCACCTTGATGACACTTAAGGACTACATTCACCTAACGCAAACAACCTTGGAGGAGATGACACAAGTCTTGAAGTAGGGAAGGCCTTAAGGCCTAAGACCTCCTCAAGACCTAGAAACAATAAATCTAAGGACTCAAAGGAACATCATAGAAGCCATGGTAATCCTTCTAGTTCTGTATCTTCCTCTTCCCTTTCAATGTCTAGTTCTAATGAAGATAAACATAGGTATGATGATAAAGCTCCACTAAAGGGTTAGAATAGAAACAAAAATTGAACCTATAGGAACACTCATGGTCATCAACATGAACAAAAACAAAATCATCATCATTAATCAAATAGAAATTTTTATCACAACCCATCTGGTGATGATGAACCCTTTTTGGCCACTCAAAGCCTAATTCAGATCATAGAGGCAATTAAGATATCTTGCAAACATTACAAAGAGAGTCACCTACCTAGGCTTGATATGAATAATATTCCTAAATTTGTAGGAGGCTATGATTCGAATCCACAACATCATTTATAAGCCTTCCATGATGCTTATGCTTTCTACAACATTGAAAGTGGTGGAAAAAGCTTAAGCTCTTTCGTATGACACTAATTGATAGAGCCAAAGTGTGGTATAGATGGTTAAAACCAAATTCAATCTAATGATTATTCACAATGCTGGAACTCTTCAATGAGAAATACCAAACATATGCAAGGGTGTTCAACTTGAGGAGATAAATCCAAGGATGGAAGCAAGAACAACATGAACCCTTGGACATGGCCTTAGATAGATATTATTCCCTACTAAATAGATGCCCAGGTCATGGTTTCTCTAGGGAAAGTCAACTTTTCCACCTCATAGATGGGCTTCATAATGAAATGAGGGAGACCCTTAGGATGTATGCCCCAGGTCAATTATATGAGCTACAAACGCATCAGAATTGAGAGCTAATCGAGCATGTGGCAAAAAAAGAAGGAGAGATATGCAAATGGGAGAATGTTAAGAAATATCAGTGGGACCCATCTCTTCAATAGAAGAAGGATCATATCTATGATAAGGAGAAATAAAATGTTCTCGATAAGGTGATTCTGCATCAAACCTTACCGATACAAAAGTCTATTGATGAACTTGAAGCAAAGTTTAATAGAATGTCGAAATGGATATATGAAAATGTTACAACTCTCATTGAGATGGTGGAGGATAGGACCATGCAAAACAAGCTAGGTGATCATAATAAACAAAGGATATAGAACCAAGAAATAGCCAGGAACACTTTTCGGCAAATAAGAAAAATGGCTAATGAAAGTGAGGCTATAGACTTAACCACATATGAAAATAATGAATATGACATCTGCATATATGACCATCAGAAGGGTCATTGCCCTATCTTGTTACATCTACATGAGTATTGTGCAGGTGCCTTAAATCCAAAGCTTGTATAGAAGCACATGCCTTAGAGATTTCCTCTTTCACAAGGTAATTATAGACAATCCCACAACCAACCGTACCATCGTAGGGGGACTTATTACCAACCTCAACACTATCATCAACCACAATGGCAACAACCAGAATCATAGAGGAGGCCACCACCAAATTATACCTATCCTTCTTATCTGCCAAAACCACATGGATATTATGTTCAACACCCTATTTCTCCAACTAATTCTATGTCCTCTACTTCAAATTGCTACTATCACTCTCTTGAGTAACATCAACCCATGACATCCCCTAAGGGATCACCACCTCATGCCTCTTACCATTCATCCTACCCTTGATATTGTCATACCTCACCTCATCAAATGCCACCACCAAGGACATAGGAAGGTTTCACACCACAATATCAACAAACGAATGCCACTTGTGCTGCAAATGTGCATAGACATGCTAAAACTGGTAGATCTCACCCACCACATAAGAAACATCCCTTCTTTAGGAAAGGCCATAAGCCAAATCAAAAGACTCATGGATCTACCACATCATCTGAACTAGCATAATGCAAATTTGGTGGAATTCCTTCCTTTTCACCACCACTGTCCTCTGATCCTACACAAGGACCACCATCCATCATTACTCCAATTCCAAACCCAAGCAACGAATTTATAAGCATGGGAAGACCAAAAAATCCATGCATATCATATCATAATCAAGGGTGAAATCGTGAGCCAAACATCTGTCATGTTAACACACCTCATATCCTGACCCACTAGACATTTAACAATCAAATGTGTGATTAACGATTTGTCTACCCAACCAACACAACATCAAAAGACACCCAGTGGCTAGAGAATGAATGCTAACCAATGTTTTATACATGCATGAATCCTATATATCCACTTATTAATCCTTGTCATGGTCAAATGTTTAGTTGTGGGGGTCACCCCTCATTCTAATCTTCAGGATTCATAAGGGTTTTCCATCTTTTTGTTTTACAATTTTTTGTCATTTTCTCATTTCTTGATACAATTTTCCTTATTCTTTTCAACCTTTACTATTTGTTGTTTTCATCTTCTTTGTTAGTAATCTCACTTATAAATAAAATAATTATGTTTCCCATTATGGTGAAGTTTTCTCTATGTTGTTGAGTCATAAGGGACTGATTATTCAAATAGTGAGATCATGTCATCCATCCACTCATTCCATTAATAAGAGGTTCTTTCCCTAGTCATAATGATGTTCTTTTTCATCATCCAACCTAAACATAAATCCATAATCATTGTTTCTGGGTAGAAGAGTGCAGACCCAAGGTGGAATGTAAGGGATGTAACATCAAGGGGATTTGTGGATTCTCTTTGGCTACTTCTATATGTTCTATCATGTTCTTGAGGATGTAATTATATCCTTGTAGACCTAACAAAAAATGGAAGTAAGAGTACCATAAAAAGGCACTGACTAAATTCTATGGGTCCCACTAGAAAGACATGTATCCATGCCTGAAGGTTGGCAGCTTCTTAAAACTTCCATAGAAAAACATGTGTGCCATAAATAAGCTCCTCCCTTGGACAAAACACTAAGTGATGTTACTCCTTGCATATGATATTCTTATGGTTGTTAGCAGAAGTGATGAAATGATGCGATGTCATTGAAATGTGGTTTGGACTTGCTTTGAATCTTGGAAAGAAGGACTCATGATTATTTAACCATTAATAACACACAAGGATTCATTATTCCCATGGTAAGGTGCCTCATGTCCTAGTTTCTGCAATCCTTTCTAGAGTCCATCTCATCTCGTTATCCATTCAATCCTAACTTGTGGTTTTGTATAACCTAGAGTTATTATCTCAAGTTGGTGATTTTAACATGTGAATTTTGTTGCACAAGTATGCATTACATTCAACCCTTTTAGTGCCTATGGACATTTTTAGGTGTGGTTATACAAAGGAATCATTGGCTGGAGCCTACTTTGGGGAGAACCCACTTGTGTAACTTTTGTGACTTGTACTTGTTTGATAGAACCACATCATTCTTCACCTTCCAAGCACTTCATTGTTAAATTCCATGCTTTCCCTTATCATGTAATTGATTTTTTCCACAACATCAATTTAACGCCCTTTTTCTTGTATCTTACAAAGCTTTTAACATCAAGGACTCTGCCTTCTAATACTTTTGGTGTCTAAAACTGATTTTCTACTTTTTCAAGACCTATGGACCTAACCTAAAACCTTCCAACCAATCATAGAGCTTTGTTTCTCATGCTCAGTACCCTCATTAGATGCACATCCATGAACCCCAATATCGAGTACTTGATATTAGGTGGGATGCAATATCAGATACCTGATATCGGATTGCACAAAACCTATATATATGATCCCCATGATGATCAAACTTCATTCTCATCATTTGCAACTAGGGGAATTTTTTAAATTTTTGCTTACAACTCAGAGCTCTACGCAACCCACTTCTACTTGTGATATTTGGCTCTCTACTACTCTTATTTCCATGCCATTTGAACTTGTTTGACCCTAGAGTGTTGAAGGTAGTCATGGGGGGTACTTGCATAAGAAACTTGCACCAATTTTCTGAAATTTGCTATCGCCCAGAGGAAATTATAAGGGTAAGAGTGTTAAAAACCTTAAGTGTTATAATGAACAATCAATCGCATTAATGCCAAAACCCTTAATTTCTCCAGCCAAGGGACCATAACCATCATAATAAGACACACATAAGGAAAAAGGAACCAACTACAAAAGGTCATAAAAGAAGATAAACACTTTTTGGGTACTTTTTTGAAAATTTTTCTAACTCTACAATAATATGAACTTAATGAGACTAAGACATGGATAAGGTATAAACCTGTTAATGCTAAATAACAATACCTTAGTAACACCCAATCTTTGCTTGATTGCAAATGGTCCTAAAAAGAGAAGCACAAGGAGAACCTTCGCAGTGACTAGCCAAGCACCCACAAGGTGGTCAGGGCTAGCAAGGTGAGCAAGTAGAACATGAGAAGCAGGAGGCCTAATCCTTTAACATTCATCAATAGGCTCCTATTACTAGGCAATCGGTCCAAGGAGAGGCCGTAGAACCCCAAGCTCCTGTGCAAGGATAACATCTCAGATTGTTCATGGAATGCCTTGAAGCAATTCAGAAAAAGTCCATGTTGACCATAGCCAATGTAGAGATGAACTTCAGCCCATTTATGGAGTTTTCTTTAGAAGTAGTTCGAACACAACTTCCGTTGTTACCATTGTGGCCTATTCTTTTAGATAGTGACGAGTGGCATCTTGGTGAAACCTATTAATTCTAGCACAACAAAGATTAAGGCACCACTATCAACATCTATGAAGTCAATGTCTCATTATTAATCAAAGCAATCAAAAAAGCTCTCAATTTGCTGAATGAGGAAGCTAAGTTAGCCCATCTATCTACAAGATCTAACGCCGACACTAGAAAGTTATGGATGAGATGGACATATAGCAAGGATGACAAAGCATATCATGAATTGACTTTAGAAGAGAGGACATACTTCAAGATAGGGACATATCACTTTTTCCCCACAAAAGGACTCAATAGGATCTCCACATATGCAGTCATGAGAAGTGCCATACTAATGGGTAAATACATGGTCAGCCTTCCCCAATTATATTGCATAGAAATTCAGAGGTGATTTGAAGAGAAGAAGGCAAAGAAGCCAACACTCTCATTTCCTTGCCTCATCTAAAAGCTATGCAAGTATATTAGAATCCTGGGATACACAAATGGCATCCCCATGAAGGCTTAGAATGCTTCCTTCATAAAGTTTCTTAAACCAGCAACACCAAGGAAAGACCATGGTGAGGAGCAAGAACTAGAAAAGGAAGCAAAACTAGAGAAAGAAGTTAAATAAGAGTTCAAATAGCACCATGAGCTACAAGTTCCACCTCCACTGCCAAAAGACTATAGGCCAACAATGAGCCATTTGCAAAAAAATTGCTAAAACACTAAGTTGAAGAAGCAGAGAAGAACCTAGCCTCTTTACAGTCATTGATAATGTTGTGTAGCCCACCATCTCGGTAGATTCGATAAGGGGGAAAATCTCACTATAATCAGGAGGAGAATCCTAGTGGTCTAAACAAATCTTTGGTAATACTGCATCCTTCTAAGTGAGGCTTGAAATGGGAGAAGGTGCCATAGTAGTGGTAATGCAACATCATAATGTAGTGGATGCAATAGGAGTAATAACAGATCACATTAAGGAATCATTTAATGTGTCTATTATGCCCCCATTAGATCTAACTAGGATCATAGATGCATAAATGTTCATTAGGACTACAATGACTCCTGTAGCACATGGGGACGTGTTAGATTGACTACTATAGATAGGGCAAGTGATGATCACCTTCTTTGACATCCCCCAATGATGTCACTATAGCATAGTCAAACCTCATAGCCACCAAAGGAAAGCTGATTATGGTTGAGATTAGGACAGAACATGCAAAAGCAGAGGTGCAATGTTTGCAACAAGAGCTAGCCAGCCTAAGAGCTGAATGATGGGATCCTAATCAATTTATTATGCCTGACTAGCTAGAGCAATTCAGAACAAAGTAACTCAACAAATTAATCAAGGAAAACAAAGTTGTAGAGCAAGAAAAGGAGAAGGAAATTTGGAATGCCTCTGCTATTGATGCACAATCTTATGCTCATAAAAAGGCAATGACTACACATAGGAAGAAAATAAACTACTCATAGCAGAAAACTCATGGTTGACTACTATTGAAAAATAAAAGAATGTTCTAGAAGAAAGTGTCCATCAATTAAGAGAACAACTGATGAGGATCAACCAAGATAACAACAAACTGGCCCGAGAAAATAGAGCCCTCTTAATGAAGGAGGTCCACACCTTTTGACAAAAGTCCATAATTGAAATAAGCACATGGTAGAATGGGGCTAGGAAACATGAGAAATTGAAAGAACACTTCTGTAACCAGGTAGGCATGTACAAGCAAATAAATGAAAAAGAAATCTAGATGGCCAGAGCCTGCATTAGGTCCATGTCAACACAAAATCCTAAGTGGCAACCAATTTTGGATAGCTATGCATTGGTCCATCAAGCAGAAGTAAAAAATAAAGACCTGCAGATCGAAGATTTGAAGGAATATATGGCATTGGTCAACCTCAGATATGCCAACCTTGCTATGTTAATAGCAGGTCAGCCTAGAAGCGAGCTAGAGAAATAGGTAGTGACCACTTATCTGTTATATGAAAAAGAGTTTGCTAATAGAAAAGCTGCTCTACAAAAACTTCATGTTGCAAACTTAGAACTTCAAGTGGTTAAAACCTGCTACCATGGACAAAAGATGTCACTTAAGATCTAGCCAAGAGACTCATAGATTATCATGAATTCAAAGAAAAGACCAGGACATTCAAAAAAGAGCGACGATAGTTTATGACCTGGTATGTTAAGGCCAATAAAATGTTTCTGCAATTGCAATGCCCTTGGGATGTACTAACACCAACACACGTCAGTTCAGTAGCCTGGACAGTATAGGACCCATGGATGGAAGAAGAAAAGTTGCAAGCACTCCTCAACTATTACCAATTTCAAAAGCCTAGCAACAAAGGAAAGCAATCGATGGAGGAGCCATCACCTCTAGGAACTACATGAGCTTCCTTGATTTTTTGTCTTGTAATATTATGTCAAATTTTTTGTGAAGCACCACTGTGGCATGTATAAATCCATTTATTTATTTTTTTGTCTAAGTTAGTTGATAATTCCATGCCTTCCTAACATTTTTATAAAGAACTTGTTCCTCATTTTGTTTAACTCAAGGATGAGTTTTTATTCAGTCGTGGGGGTATGATGAGTCATGATTATGTCAACTTCGATATTAGATATTCGATATTGAGGCTTCAATATTAAATATGTGATATTAAGTTCCAAGAAGTGATGTTGGATATCCGATATTGTCTCTTCTATGCTAGCCTATAAATACAACGTTTGAGTGCATGGTTGAGGGAGAGTCTTAGTTTTCAGTTTTTAGTTCGCTTCTTCATAGATTATTGATTTTTAGCCCTATTATTTCCCAGTGCATGCCCGTAGTGTGATGTTTGTAATTGTATGGCATTCTTATTCAAGTTTGACGTACTTGGACACATTACATGACCAAAAATAAAGATCAAGATTACTCCCATCATTGTAGCATCCACTTAGATTTATTATTGCTTTAATTTTTTATTGTTTTCTTTAGTTAATGTTTTCATTTATTGTTATTTACTATTCCTGTCATTAAGCGGAATGAGTACAACTTAATCACAAGCACTTAAGTGTAAGTACTTGGTAATCCAGTAGTGTATTGTTTGGCAAACCCAGTGACATACACTTGGTAATCCCAATGGAAGTTATATGAAGTCCAAGGCGTGTGCGGACAATTGGAGATGGATACTCATCATACATAGGCTACTTTAGATCCTATTTTCCATTATTCATTAGCTTAACTAATTTATCTCTTTGTTGTCATTAGGAGTAGCATTGAATTAGACATCATCATATGCCTCGCTTTGGACTAAACCATACATGACAAAGCTACCACTAGTCTAAGTGGGAAGACAACGAACTACAATCAGAGCATAACAATTTAGATGCAAAACTAGTCCCATCCATGGAATTTGACCAGATCATGTGTGAACGCTTGTGATTTGTATGGTTGGGCATAGGGGTACCTCACCACTCATCACATAGCCACCATTAAATCGTCCTTTTTGAAAGAAACTAGTTCTAATCTCTAAAACTTACTAATCAACTTTCTTTGGTTCATCACAATATCATTCTCATTTACAAGTGTAAGAACAACCCACACTAAATCCTTTACAAAGTAATTGTTACTCATAGATTAGAAATTATTTCTTGGTGATTTTAATATCCTTCTTAGTATCATCACTAAATTCATGTCAATCCACAAACATTATTTTATATTGAGAATGAAAATTAAGCATGAATAGAATGATGACAAACTAAAGTAATGCTAGCATTAATTAAAGATTAAAACTCAACTGTAAACAAAGTTTAAATAGCAAAAAGCCAAATAATAGAAATAAAGTCTAAAAATTCATTATCATCATCATTTAAGCCTTATCCCAAAAAATGGGATTAGATAAAAGAATCATCACCTAAAGCTTCAATGATCATCCCATCAATTAGTATCTTGGGAGGATTGATGAAGAATTTAAAAATTCAAAATATGTTAACCTAATGGCTTTTAATGCTCTTTAAAAGAGGGAAAAAATATGAGAAACTTTTAGAAACATGAAAAAAACTCTAAAGGATGAAATTACATCTTAAAGAAAAACTCTAAGTAGCAGTGATTCAATCAATATAAAACTCTAAACAGTAACTAGTGTGTACCCATAGTCTACCTCATGAGTAATGTCTCTATGAACAAGATATATATAAAGGCAAGAGGTTAATCTTCAAAGAGAAAAATGTAAACACCTAGACACCATGAAATCATGAAGAAGTTCTATTAGGCCAAGGTATTGTACCTAGTGAAGGACCTAAAGTTAAAATCCATGATTAAAACCATTTAACAAATAATCAATAATTGTAGCTATCATAATAATCATAACCACTCAAACATCTTTAATACCATATAATACATAATTATATAAATTATCAAATGGTTAGTATAAACATAATTATCAAAAGATCATTACATTAGAGTCAATAATCCAAAACAAAAGATAAATCTTTAAGATAAATATCATAATGAAAATCTAATGTCAATGTTGACAAGAGGCTTACTCCCTCACACAATAATGTATATGCAATGCAACAAAGATGACTCATTGCCTCACACAATGATTTTTAAGCATCTATTAATATAGATGACTCATTGCCTCACACAATGATTTGTAAGCATCTATTAATATAGATGATCCATTGCCTCATGTGATGATCTATGAACTAATGTTGATGATATCACTGCCTCATGTAGTAATCTATGGTCAACATTGATGATGAAGAGAGAAGGTTCACTGCCTCACATGACAATCTATGAGCTTATGATAAAGGTGACTCAATACCTCACACAACAATCCATAAGATTATAAAGTTGAGGATGGTCCACTACATATGTAATAATAGTTGATGAAGTTAAAGATATCAATGCAAGGTAAAAACACAAAAATTATATCAATTACATTGTTATTATTAGTATAAAATCATAAATGTGTCATGAACCTTATTAAACTCAAAGACATTAAGGCAATATCTTTGTTCATATAGTTGTTGTGCCCAAACTTAACTTTCTAGGGCATTCTAAAACTCATTTAGTAGTTAACATGATAGCAGAGATGGTAGAAATAATATGCACTATATTAGCTATTATATATTTATTATACATATCTATATTTTGGCCAAGAGGATCTTTTCTTTTTACAAAAAAATCAAATCTTTCAATCAAGTCCTCTCATGATCAATCAACTCCCTCTCATCTTCCCTATCATATTATGACCAATTTATATTATTTATCATGATCAAGAAGCTCTCCTTTAGTGTTATGACAAAGAACTTATTTATCATGACCAAGAAGGATACTCTTCAGTCAATTAGTAGTTGGCATCTTAGTAAAAAATATCTAAGAACAATAGAAATTGCAGTTGATAGAAATATCATCAATTGATGGACTTGTGATCCTGGTTAAGGACTTGATTATAAGTCATAGTTGGCATATGACCAAATTTAATTAGTAGACTATAAGTTAACTAGTTAGTTACAACGAGTCAATTGATAAAGAGAGATTAGAAAATCTAAAAAAGAAAATCAATTCAAACATTATCAAAAGACATGCTCTTTGAATTTGAAGCAACATATGCATATTCTATCAAAAGAAACCCAAGGCTAAGAAAGGAACTTGCTCTTTTAGCACTAAGATTTGGCTCAAGGTCATTTTCCTTCCCCCATAGACTCCCAAATGTGTAATTTGAGTTTAAGATATGAAAGATTTAAATAGATAAATTTAGAATTCTAGGGTTTGAAAATAAAATCTAATTTCCAAAATCCATCTAAAAGAAAATAAAATAAAATAGAAAATAGGTTAATGAAGTCTAATGATAAATTTATATATTTTTTCTTTAGCATCTATCTTTTATAGGTTATTTAGCATTACTGCCACAATTAGGCCTGAGCATTGTGAAAAGGGGTGCCTAAGTCCCTTCTTGCCCTACTTCATTTAACTCTCATTACTTGCAATTGTTGACTTCATAGCTCCATGTTGGCATGACTTCTAAGTTTCTAGTATAAACACCTCAAGCCAAATCTCCAAGGGTTCTCTCAAGATACATATTTGTAATTACAATGTGTTTTTTCATTAAAATTTTATAATAACAATTACAATATTTGTTATAAAACAATACCATTTAGTCCTAGAAACATTTTCCAAAACTAGTGGTGAGGGTTTCAGCATTGATTTGAGGTAGCAAGGGCTCTAGCATTAATATTATGTGCAATGCTACTAGATTTAATAAATGATCTTTTAAACAGAACCACCACTTCTCTGCCTTTCTATAAATTGTCTAATGATTTATATAAATTTATTACTTAAGAAATCTCTAGAAGATCTTTTTTCATACAAATTCTAGGTTATTTACCTTGTCCCTTAAGTTTTTTGAATAATTTAAATTTGGTTTCAAACGATCCAAGTTTGGATGATGTCCATGCTCATTATTGGTCAAACTCATTTTTGCTAGTAGAGTTTGTTAATTCGATGATGGTTTTTAAGGTCCATAATATCGGTGTTTTCAATCATCATCATGCTTTATTGATTATTTGAAAGTAGACTCCCTCTTTTAATCTAGCATCTTCTGAATTTTGAAAGATTTCTTGTTTTGTTGAATTGCTAAATTTTTCATTAATTTTTGAAAAATTTTAAAGAGATATTATCTCTCATATTAGGCCAATCAAGCATTCTGAAACACTTGTTGCAGCTAGTGATTTTTGCAAAGTTAGAAATATGATTGAAGTGGATGTTGATTCTCTTAAGCAAGAAATGTTGATTGAAGTAGATGTTGATTGAAGCGGAATTGATTATGCACAAAAGATTGTTTATTATAATCTTCCAAAGTCATGTCAAGATTGTTATTGAGAGGATCACATGTTTGATTCATGTCCTTTTATTCTACAAAAAAAAGGCAATGCAAGCACGTCAACAACAAGCTATTATAAATGCTACTAATATTTTCTTCTACAAATTTTATAAATCCTACTAAGTCTTTTTCTACATATGCTACAAATCTTGAGATGATTTCTTCTGTTGATATTTCAACACTTAAAGCCCACCCCTTTTTTTTACTGTTGTTTAATAGAATATATCTTTAAGGACGATTCGAATGAAATCAATTTCAAACAATTCTTCAATGACTAACAGAAAACAAATATATTTTCCTCAAGTTTCACAAAATTCTATTGTTGATTCAAATGATTTTCAACTAATTCTTCATAATAGAAAATGTCAAGAAAGTTTATCTATTAGTGATTTAATGCCAAATCTTTAAAATGAACATGTTTAAAATATTTTAACTCCTAGTAATTCGTTTGCAGTTAAGATATGGAGATAATATTGTTTGATAACGTTGATTCTATTGATAGGGTAGGGGCTTCCTCCTCCTCCACCCAATGTTAATCTTTTCATGGAATGTCTAATTTCCTACCCCAAAGAGAAGGTTTTTCAGGATTGATTATAAGGATAAAAACCTAAAAAAGCATCCCTAAAACAATTAGGCCTTTTCTTTTTATGGATTTAGAGTTTCTTCTCTCTACAGTAGATTTTTATTTTTAATATATCTATTTTTTGGATCCAACACCCCGTAATAATAAATTTTAATTTTAATTTATGCTCATAGACATATATACTTATTTATATTAAAATAAACCATAGGCATAAGGTTCAAGGCTTAAAGCCACACAAAAGTAAATAAACCAAGCATTTAATTACCACACCAAACCAATCATATAATGTTAAGATTTGCTCCCAAAAAGCAACTTGGTTAATGCGTAACATGAAATATAATTACATGGAAAATAAAAACATCTTAGAAGAAGATATTAAAAAATATTAGAAGGAAAATTATAAGAAAATACATTGTATGGGATTAAAAAAGGCCATGCAAAAAATATTTTAAACAATAACAAATTACAAAACATAAAAATCTAAACTTACTAAGCATGAATAGATGAAAATAAAAATTTAAAAAATTATCTAAGTTAACAAACTATTGAAATACAAAGAATTGAACATACAATTAAAAGTCTAGGAGGTTATCAAAACAATTAGAAAACCAAACCAAAGAAATCAAGAGGTCAAAAATCAAACTCGTAACTTGAAGAATAAAAAAAATTATGATACATAAGTTAACAAAAACTAAGAAACCAATAAAGGATAAGGACTAAGATATGAAAAATGATTTCTCGTTAAAACCTTAAGGTTTTCTAGGTGTGACTACACTATTCTAGAATCTATACTTAAAATATGAACTTAATGAAAATAAAATACGTGTAATTTTCCAAACAAGATAAACGCATCACCACTCTAACACAAATTATTCCATCATTTTTAAATATCATATTAATGGAGCAAAATACCTATTGCGACCGAAAACGTTGATGGCTGGAACACTGAGAGGTTGTCGGGCAAACAGTTCAACCCCAGATTCGTGCAAGGGCCATGCTAGAGAGAAATGAAAGCGGGGTGCCCTGAACGGTCTGTTCGATCAAACAGGAACTTAATCGATGTATCTTAACCTTTCGTAAATGAAACACCATGAAAATTGTGAGTCAGCCTCAGGCGAAGATTCGTGATTCACATAAAAGTACATGATAGAATTCCAGAAAGGAGAACAAGGCAAGGCAAGGCAAAGAGGCACGCGGCATCAAGACTTCGGTTTCCTTTTGCAGATTTTCTATCTTGCTATGTTTTCAGTCTTTATGCTATAGTACACAACATAGTGTAATGACACTTAGCGTAACATAGTCTGATATTAGAAGGCGGTTTACTTTAGCAGCTTTGGCGAAGCTTAAGGCCTAAGCAGCGTAATATGCGATCTCTCGTGTATTTTTCTAAGTCTTTGGTCCAAAAGCAGATTTACGCTCTGTTACGCAAGGCAGCGTAATGAGCTTCGAAAACGTCAAAAAGAATCCAAAGGAAGCACAAAAGATCAATTCTTTTCTCTTTCTTGCAGATTGATCACCTTACACTCTTTACGCAACGCAGCGTACGTCAGCGTAATTCATCGTCAAGTTAATCATTGTTTACGCTTCACTACGCTTGGCAGCATGAACAAGCGTATAGCAACTTGAGTCCATTACTTTTGTGCTTTATTACACTCTTGCACGCAACGCAATGCGTATGAGTGTAATGTAGCCCAAAATCAACTGAGACAGGCCCGATCCACATTTGTTATTCATACGCACAATACGCAGATGCGCGTATTGTGTGTAGTCACAAATTTCAACACAAGGATGGTCAAGTCAACGATCTTCTGAAAAGTTTGAAACACGTGTCATCACAGCCATGCCTTCTCCACATATTGTCAAACTTATAAATATCCTAGTTGACGAAGAAAGAAAGGACGGAGACACACAGAAAGACAAAGAAAGAGAGCAGCATTTTGGCAATCTTTTGGCAGCACTATCTTTTAGCAGAGACAAGAAACATTTCGCTTGAGCATTGGCAGCAGGAGCGATTGGCCCTTTGGCGAAGACACAACTTTCTCCATTGGTGATCACTAGCAGTTTCGAGCAGAGACTACCCAAGGCAAAAGGAGCAGATCAGAGATCGAGAGATCATCTGGCACGGCTTGCGAGCTCTATTGATCAGAGGTAGTTGATCGATAGACGTCAGAACTTGACCTTCCTTGCATCCCATCTCTGGCCTACGAGGTAGATCGGACTCCATTCTGTACTTCTGCTTAGATAGTTTTTTTTTATTTTCTGTTTGCTTCACACAAGGCAATCGAGGTCTCCCCAATGTAACGTGGTATACGAAATATTCATTTTTTGGGTCAAAGCATAGATCTTGAAATCACGCATTTCTCTCGTGTCTGATTCCTTTTACCGTGTTAACGTTATCATCATTACAATTCATCTACATCATTTTTCTCTCATTTTGTGACTCGCCGAATCAAATCGTGCCACGAAAATATTCATAATCTCCATCGGTTTACTGATTTAGTAAGTCCCTATCTGATCGACAAGACCATTCAGGGCACTGCAGATTCGTTTTCTCCAGCACAACCCTCGCACAGATCCATGGTTAAGACTGTATATACGGATTTTGTTTGGTATTCCAGCTGCCGACATTTTCTGTCATTACAGTTTTCTAGTGCTAGAAGGAGGGCCTTGGCTTCGATTCGTATTTTTACGGGTAGCCCTGTAAGTGATCTGTACCCGCATCTCCGAAACGTAAATGTAATACCTCTAGGGAAGTTTACGAAAACTTGTGTGGTGTAGATCAGTGACTTTAACGATTCCTTTGGGATCCTACAGGGTAGAAAGCCTAACTGCAATCTTCTTTGTCCATTGTTTTTTCTCTTAGATCTAGTCGTTTATCATCGATTAATCTACTTGACCAATGGATTCACTCTACACAACCACAACTGCCATGGTCGCTGCTGATTTGGGTGCCACATCTGTGAACCCTATTGTTGTCACCAGACCAGCTTCTGGTGCAGCAGGACCTCAGGGACCATCGCGTCGATCATTGATACTGCAGGGTAAAGACCCAGTATTTACTATCGTGACCCCTAAGGAATACAACTTCATCTGCGTCAAGATCCAGGTGAAGCTTGCCCTTAGTCGAGCTGAAATCGAGGCGAAACGGAATTTCGAGATGATCCATCAAGGGGGTCAGGATTTCACCCCAACAGCCTATGACATTATCCCTTTAACAGACCATCACCATGAAATTATAACATAGTTGGTCATGGCTAAGAGCCAGGCTACACGGGCTATGATGGAACCGCAGAATGGGGAGGAAGAAGATGATGAATTTGCAGCCCAGTCTGAACATTCATATCACACTCTTAGTCCCCATACTTACGTCAATCCATTATTCCCTCTCAATGGAGAAGCCACCCCTCTCAATCTAGCCATGACCACACAGACGCACATCCCTGTCATTCCGCAAGCCACTGCGCAGCCATCTGGGTTGCAAGTGCAAATACCCCACAATAACATGGGGGCGGGCTCGTCACCATGCGTGCTCAGCATTCCGTCGGTGGTTCCAGCATCCACCGTGCCCCACTTCATCCCTCAGATCCAACCTCAGGCCATATCCACAACTCGCCCGATGCAGACTTTATCACTGCCGCCCCCTCCAACCCAACAGATCACCGCCGTCGTGCAGCCACAGATACCTGTCCAACAGCCTACCACGAGTCAATGGATCAACCCCGCAGCACAACGCAACCAGTCTGCGGTATACGGTATGCAACCCTCTGTGGCACCCGCAACGCATATTTCGCAGATGGTCCCACAATATCCCTATCCTTATCCCACGCAGCCAGCGGTGGCTGATCTCTCTTCCCAAATCGGTGGATGGTGGTCTTCACAGGCATCCCTGCCTGCAGGAATCCCTACCCCACCATCTACCGGCCAAACCATCCCACCATTTCCACTGCCTGGTACAGCTTTCCCAGGGCAGCCCCCTGCTCCTCTTGCACAGACACCTCCATCAACAGGGCTGGACCAAGCCTTTTTACTTATTCAAACCCTCACTGAGGAGGTTAGGCATCTTAAGGCTACTGGCTCAAACACTATACAGATCATGGACTTCTACCAAGATGATCCTATTAGTCCAGCGGTCCTCATGCTGTCGTTGCCACCAAGGATGTCCTTACCTCATTTTACCAAGTATAATGGGGAGGGGGATCCTAACGCTCACTTGGTCACCTTCAGATCCGAATCCTTGTTGTTGCAATAGTGGCCTCACATGATTATCCACGTCTTTGGTATGTCTCTGACAGGGAAAGCTCTAGATTGGTATCGAGCCCTCCCACGCTCTTCCATTTCAACCTTGGAAGAGCTTCTGACAAAATTCGTGACGTGCTTTAAATACAACTTAAAGTCGGAAGTCATGTTAGATCAATTCATGGGAGTGAAACAAGATCCTCTCGAACCAGTCCAGAAGTTCATACAGCGCTGGAGTGCTACTTTGAATGAAATTCGTGAGCTAATCGTGGAGCCACACTTACTGGCTATTTTCAAAGGAGCAGTCAATGACTTTATCAAGTCAAAGCTATATTATCTTTCCCTTAACTCCTTACATCAGGCCTTCGCTCAAACTAGAAGCATCCAAGATGCTGTGGAGGCCAGCAAAGACCCGGCGTATGTCGTCTACAAGAACGCTCACAACAAAGGCAAGGACAAAGGTAAAGCGACGACAACGACAGTAGCTGCGCTAGCTGAGGGCACAAAGAACAAGAATAAGAAGGCACCTATGGCGCCTCCTGAGACCACGGCCAGTGCTAGTAGCACCAGTCAGGACACAGCTGCACCTGAAGGACCCCCCAGCCAAAACCAAACTTTGAGCATAAAGATCGCTCAAAGTATACAGCCTTGCCTGTAAAACACTCAGAACTGTTGAAACAATTGTTAGGGGCAGGATACATTCAACCCAAAAGGGTATCTGAAGAGGCTCTGAAGTGTCACAGACGTCATTGTGAACTGCTAAAGAATCCTTCTTTAGCCTTACCTAATGAACCACCAATTCCGAAATCTTTCAGGCTGGACCATTTCTGTGACTACCACCAGTAGTGTGGTCACGACACAGATTACTGCTGGGCATTGAAGGATGACATTCAACGCATGATCGATGACGGTCATTTGAAACTAGATGGCAGTAGTCCGACGCATCTGGAAAACCAAGCATTGCACGTGTATAAAGATCCATTGAATGCAAACAACGCACCCTATACAATCAATGTGGTGAGTACGGACAGTGAGAGGAAAGTACCACCTAAACAACCTTTTGTTTTGCGTGTACCTACCAACTCACAACAGGGGGAAACCTTTCATCAATAGCCAGTGGCGTCTCAAGGCCACCCTTCATCATTCGGGCACCTTCTCAGAATGCCACTTAGCTACGTAGTAACAGCAAAGCCGCAGCCTCGTCCGCGTCCACGCCTAGGGTGCCTTTCATTCTCAGGGCACCAAAACCACCGGCTAATCCTCTCACGTAGGGGCAGGCCTCTAACCAAAACTGCCAACCACCACCCGACAAACAAAAGAGAGAGAACACATCTGTTAACGTTACAAAAGACCACCCTATGCTTGGCTTCCCTAAGCCTAGGCCCCTGGCCTCTATGCCTTCGCCTGTACCTCAAAGGCAGGATAAAGGTGCAGAAACGCAGCCACCTCCTCTCGATGAGAAAAAGAACAACCCCCCGACTGACGTCATTCGACCTCAGGAGATTTGTCTCTTGGGACGAATGGAAGAAGACAAGGGGAGTAAACAACCTAGCCGAGAGAGGAATCTCCTCGACGTGTTTACGCAGGTCAAACAGGCTCTAAAATAGAAAAATACAACACTAAGCCTCTATGACCTGCTCATGACATCCCAAGAACACCGTGAGGCTATGGTCCGCATGCTGACATCCATACCTGTGGACGAAAGCTTACCAGCGGAGGAAGAAGCGATACACGCTGTCATGTTTCCTTCCAAAGCTGAGCGACCTAAGCCTACCTCGTTGACCTTTCATGACGAGTCCATCAAAGATGATCCTGAGAAAGGTCAGGTGACAACTGAACCCATGTTCATCACCATTCGGGTTGGTCAATACCTGATCCGGAGGGTACACGTGGACGACGGCGTGGCTACAAATGTCATTCCTTATCCCATAGTGGATAGGTTGGGTCTGGTCGTCCAGATCATTCCCACAACAACAACATGCCTAAAGTCATTCAATGGAGCAAGGGTTCAGGTCAAAGGGATGGTGTGTATCCAGTTTGTGGCAGGGAATCAATTCCCAATGGATGCCACATTCCTAGTCGTCGAGGAGATGCCCGAGTTCAACTTGATCTTAGGGAGGTCCTGGTTAGCCCAGCTGAGGATGGTTTCATCACCGATACATCAGGAAATACACCTACCTTACACAGGAGGGGAGGTCGTAATACGCGGTGATGAAATTACCCCCAGGACTGTCAACAACATTGAAGAAGAACGGGGTTCGGAGATAGAAACATCAGATGATCGGACCCATCTCCAAATCCCTCAACAAATCGAAACTAATGATGACAGTCTAGCCTGGGCCAACCTACCATTTCAGGATGACGGCATGGAGGAGTCAGACTGTAAATCCCTCCGCCCTTACGTAACACTGAACGTAAAGGCCATTAAGAAATAATTGCGAATTAGCAGTTGAACTGAATAGCATTTACGCACATTATTATGTTTTTACCAATTATCGTTATTTGCACTTAGCAGTCCATTTTCATCCAATACATATTTACGCTACAGAAATTTTCAATGTTTCTTCTTGCCATTTCTTATGCTATTGCATTTCTCTTATGTACGCTATTTACGCCTTTTGATTATTTTAGTCCAATTACGCAAAAATGTACATTACCATTGATTACGCTCTCTATATTACGCAAAGCGGCCCGCAATGGCCTAAAACTAGCCACGGCCCGCAACGGCCTAAAACTAGCCATGGCCCGCAAAGGCCTAAAATTAGTTTCCAGATTATGCAAACTCCCACCATGGCCCGCAATGGCCTAAAACTAGTGACGGCCCGCTATGGCCTTAAACTAGGAATTCCATTCCGTCGCAACATAACTTAGGCAAAACCATTAACAACTACGCTTACGCTTTGCAGATAAAAACGTAAAAGACAAAAATAAATAACATTTAAAAAATAAATAACATTTAAAATCGCCAAAATCATATAGCTAGTCTTTCAGTTGTCCACATAACCATTGTTGACTCCAATCAATAAAACCATGCGTAAACCACAATTACCCATCTCCTCTGATGCCATTGTCACCAGTATCTCTCAAGTCCGGCTCTAGACCTAATAAATCATCCTCTAGTGGGCCTTTTCTTCTGGGAAGTATTCCTTCATGAAGAATCCCCTCTTCATGAGGTCCTTGCTCTTGCACCGGCTCCACAGGAGGACGCTCTCCATCACTATGCCCCTCTTCTTGTACTTGCTCCTCAGCTGGCTCGCCTTCTCTATCCTCTTCTGGTACCTAGATACAGAGAACATATTAGCAAGATAAAACTTGACAACATAATCAGAAAATTTAGACTTAGTCATGATTAAACTTACTCACGATGGCCCTGCTTCCGTAGCAAAGGGATGCTTTTCCAAGCCGGCCCATAGGCGTTCCATGATTTCATCCTCAGTCAGGTCAGACCACACTTCATCTCCTAAAGCAGCTCCAGCCTTCACCTTCCCTTTCTCCATGCTAGTCTAGCGAGGTGGGTCAGGGAAGAAAGTAGGGACGGTAGTCTAGCCCCTAGGGAGAGTCACCTCCCTTTCCGGGGACGCACTTACAATCACCTGTNCTAGGGAGAGTCACCTCCCTTTCCGGGGACGCACTTACAATCACCTATTCTTGAAACTTCTTGAAGGCTTCAGATGCCCCAATGACGTCCAGGAAGACTCGCAAGGATTGGGCTTCAATGGCAGAATCACGATAATGTTGACGATAAGCGATACTTTCTCGCTTATACAAATGTTTGTGGTCCTTTTCCTTCTACCCCCATTCTTGCACACTTGCGCAGTAATCCCTCCAGTCTTGGCTTTTCTAAGCTAAAAGCTCTATCTGCATCCGCTGCTCCACCAACGCCTGACTGGTTTGCACGTTGTTCTTGATGGCGGTCCAATAATGGGAGTAGTCAATAACAGCAGTGCGCCAGTCCTCATCACCTATTTCTCGCGCCTGTAGGAACTTGCATAGCGACTTTAGGTCTCCGACCTCTTTGGTCAGAGACTCATTCTTCTTCTCTAACCTCTGCACCCTTTTCCATAGGTTTTTATTTATACCCTCACTCTCCCATAAGGAGCGAGTCGAGCGTAACACACATTTACGCATCTATTCATAAATGTGGCATGGCACGACTACCCCATCAGATGGAGGCTCCACTGTGTCCAAATTAATGGGCTCTGTTGGGTCCCATTGAAGGCGAGCTCCTAACAGCAAACATTATCAATGTATATGACACATTACCACTGTATAATAAAATAAACCAATTATAGCTATAACGTACTAGCTTCAGGATCGAGGTGCTCGAGGCGCTTGATCATATCGCTGACGACGCCTTCCATGAAGGCGAACTTGTCAGGAAAGTCTCTCCACGCTCTACTCACAGCGACGGACGTAGACGTATCCTCTTCTCCTGTAGCGTAGTCAAGTTAGAAACTCTAATTATTAACAGAATTCTTTAAAGTTTCCAACACGCTCATTACCTCTACCAGCAACAGTGGGGAGCCCGCCAACATCTTCTGCCTCCTCCCTCTCTTCACGCACAAGAGTCTGTGCGTCGCTTATCCCAACAGTTGGGGCCTCCTCATGCACAAGAATCTGTGCATGGCTCACCTTAACAGCTGGGGCCTCTTCTTCTAAAACTAGGGTCCCTTCCCTGCGACTTAATATCATTTTCCCTGTTTCAGGGATCAGCTGCTCCGTAACTTTCTGTGGTTATATCACATAATACGCTTAATACAATTCAAAATATCCTAAATAAACATTGCGTAATACAACCTTCAACACATTTCTTCCATGCTTACTAGGCAGAGGTTTACTCCGCTGAACTCTGACTTCCACGGTTTGACCTGTGCCACTCCCAGGCTCCGCAGAGGCCTCAGTTATACGAAGCCTTTTATGTCGAGCTGAGGGTTCTACAATTTCTACCGCCAAACGCTTCCCTCATGAGGCATCGCCAGTGTAAGTAGGCATTATCCCGCCTACACTGTCGGGGCCTCACATTCGAGACGCCGCCAAATCTCTGGTCATTATAAACAGAGAGTCCCCAATCCCTTTCGAGGGATCCTGTCCACGCGTAGTGCTGAAAATGTGGGTAATCCAAGGTATGGATAGCTGGTCTCGGTCTTGCTGCACCTAGACCCCATTCCTTTGGATGACCAAGAATTCAGCAAAACACCGAAGGCAAGCTATGAAGAAGGTGTAATGCACGTTGAAATGAGACTTGAGCTTCTTGCGAAGCCTGATCACCTTAGTGCGTAACCCCTCAACAAAATAGCTTGCCCAATTGAACTGGATCCCTTCTTCGATAACCTCCCGCATAACACGGGTCTGCTCTATGGAAAAGAACCTCCCCTGTGAGAGTGTTTTGGGGAAAGCCCAGGCCCGAAAAAGGGGATAAACTGTCTTGGCGATTTCTAGTTTGATTCTTTCACAAGGGATCCCTTTAGTTTCCTTCTTGACCCCTACCCACTCCTCCAGCCATTCCTGACAAGAGAGACTCCTCTTCAACTTTTCCTCTATGGGAAGGCCGTCAGAGGGGACGCCAAAAAGGTCTTCAAAGAGTTGAGCGTCAATGTCAAAACTTACACGTACGTGATGCACGCGCGTGCAAAAATGCTCTGCCCTTTCGCTGAAGAAGTTGACCAAGGTCAACATTTCACTGGCAGGGACATCAGGGGTCGCGACTAAAAATAAATGCATTAGCCCCGCTTCTCGTATCTTGGTGACCACTGCAACTGGGGCCGCCGCGTGGCTGAGCTAGCGTTGTGCATCCTTGATGTCGCCATAGCAGAAAAGGAGGGTATTAGCCTCGCAGCTGAAAATTGTAAGGGTAATCTCCTGGGATTCCCTAACTAAACAATGTAAGACACAGGTCAGACATAAACACTATTACGCAATATTCACAATTCACAATTACACCACGCAACAATAGAATACGCAACAGTTTTACCAGGTCCAAATGGCAAAGGAAATGGAGGAAGTTTCCTCTACACGTCTGCAATGGTAAGGGGCAGATCCAAGGTCCAATCGTCATGTAGCCACCCGAGATTCTGGCAATTCTCGAAAGCATCAGCGTAACGGGTGGGGTACTGACGAATGTCGAAGTCGATCTGCCCCATCACACCAGCGCGTACGTTGCTAGTTGAGGTAAATGCCTTTATCGTCGTTTCAGTCCATGACAAAGTATCACCATCGCCTACCAACCTATTTTCATGGATAAAAAACCTGTACCATACCACATAGGCTCATCTTACGTTTTACAAAACTCAGAAAATAGACATATAATGACAATATAGCCAACAAAACCACTTACCCACCTGAATAGTACACTGTGCCTGGTGGGTTCTGGAAGTAGGTCGAGACATGACGAGCCACAAACAAAGTGTTGTATGCATGGTAGCAACTAAATTGGGCCATTTCCCAGATCCAGCCTAAGCACCTCAAACCTCGGGCACTAAGGTCTCGGTCCCCGGGACGACCAGTATCGATGGCTCCGTCTGTCAAGAAAGCCAAAATTCCCTGTGCGGAACCCACTAACAGGTGCTCCAAAATAGCACCAGCAATATCGCCTGACAAATTAGACCATATAATAACACTGTAGTTACGCAGTAAAAACTGCAAAAACTACAGCACGCCCTTTCGAAACCATATGGCCTTCCCATGCAACCAAGTGTGCGGGGGAGGGACATTAGGCACGATTGGGTTTATGTAGCACAAAACCCCAACGATATCTAAGACGATTAAGACAAGTCTTAGCATAACATTGTACAGAAAACGCAATAAACAGATCAACGTCTAAATTCACGTTTGCATGTTTAAATACAGAAAACCTACGAATTACGCTTAGCTATTCATGCCGAAATCACTCAAACCCTTGCAACAGTGCAAGGTTTGTCCCCGACGACGGCGATAAACGCACCCCATTAAACCCTCGTCTTAACGTGAGGTCCATAGTCTAAAACCCTTATTTACGTGAACAACACTACAGGAACAAACACTACTAAAACAACGCAAATACGCAAGGAATGGCCTACCGGTTCAAAGGCATAGGGTCTCTCACTTCGACCACTGCCTGCAAAGCGCGCTGCAGATTCTCTTGTACCTCGTCGATTTTAGTCAATTTTGCGTTCTTTCGTTTCACTTTAGGTGCCATTTTCACAGCTTCAAAACCTTCACAGTTTCGCACTTTCACGTCTTTGCAAACTGCGTGCTCCAACCTTTTGCTCCTCTTCCTCTCGCTTTGTAACAGTTAGAAATTTGAATTCACGACAGCCAATAGCCCGTTCTTACTGAAAACTGCTTACTTATATGCAAAATTTAACCGACTTGATACCCAATTTCAACGAAACTTGCCCAAATGCTGGTGTCAGTATGAGCTGGAACCCAGAGATCAAGACATTAATTGCGTCAGATATCGCACGTATTACGGTCTGAAACGACCCTAAACTACTGTAGCTTATCTCCTCGTAATTAGATCTCATTAATTATAGGCTATTCGCAAACTTTAAAATTCAGTTACCTTTACGCAGCAATGTCACGTCACTTCCTGTACACTTAACTAAACGTTATTCGTTCAACACTTATCGCATCAAAATTAGTATCTGTCTAATTACTCTCGCATTTGACACTTTTGCAGGATAATTCACAGATGGACGAAATCTTATCTGCACTGCTAGTTTTAGCAAGCTCACACGGTGAAATCATTATACAACTTGATCCTACACTAATAGAAACTAACCTAGCCCTTAATGATTTAATCATAGCCACATCAGAAACATCTCTAGACTGGCCAGAGCAATCGACGTCCACGCTAGATCTGGAAGCCGGAGATGTGACCGAAGATCCACTCAACGAGGTCTCTGTGGTTACGCATAGGGGTGAGACTAAAACTCTCAAGGTTAGCTTCTATTAGACCAAAAGGCAAGTGATGACATAAAATAGGTTCTCCAGAATAACATCACGGTGTTTGCATGGTCATACGAGGATATGCCAAGACTAGACCCAGGATTAATTCAACACAACATAATCCTAGATCCCCATATCAAAGCCGTCAGAGAAAAAGCACAAAAGATCAAGCCAAAAGTCGCGCTAGCAGTACATGATGAAATCACTAAGCTGTACCAGGTAGGTTTTATTCGTGCGGTTGATTACTCAGACTGGGTATCCAATATTGTAGTAGTTCCCAAAAAGATCGGAGGAATACGCATTTGTATAGACTTCCAGGACTTGAACAAAGCTACAATCAAGGATAACTTCCCATTGCCGAGTATCGATCAATTGGTGGATACAACCGCTGGACATGCGCTTTTGTCCTTCATGGATGGCTTCTCAGGCTACAATCAAATACGCATTAACCCGGAGCACCAGCTAACAACGACATTTATGACACCCTAGGGGACCTTTTGCTACACCATGATGCCTTTTGGCTTAAAAAATGCCAGAGCAACATATCAACGAGCTATGACTTACATCTTTAGCGATTACCTCTTAGGGAGGCTGAATGAATATGTTGACGATATAGCTATTAAGTCTTTAAAGTCCGAACATCATTCAGAGGATTTGGAGTTAGTCCTCAAAAGATGCTCTAAATATGACCTCTGACTTAATCCAAAAAAGTGTGTGTTCGGAGTCAAAACCGGACACATGCTGGGTTTTGTGATATCGGAAGCTGCAATACGCGTAGACCCTGACAAAGTCAAAGCCATTGTTGAATTGGCACCCCCTACAAGTCTTAAGCAATTACGCAGATTACAGGGGAGGTTACAGTTTATCAAGCGGTTCATCTCGAGATTAACTGACAAGTTACACCCTATGCAACATTTTCTTAAAAAGGGGGTTAATTTCGAATGGACAAATGATTGTCAGCGTGCATTCGACAGCTTGAAGTAGGAGCTTCAATGCTTGCCAACAGTTTTCCTGCCGCAAAGGGATCAACCATTCTATATCTATCTCGCAACTTCAGACGTAGCCTTAGCAGCGTTACTCTATCAAAGGAGGGGTGATGGGTCGGAAGTACCCATCTACTACTTGAGTCACGCTCTATGTGTGTATGAAACGAGGTACAACGAAGTAGAGCGTAACTGCTTAGCGTTAGTATTTACGCTCAAAAAGTGCAGACATTATCTTTTCCGCAGTCAAGTTAATATCATCTGTAAAAATAACATCCTTAGGGCTATTACGCATAACTTATACAAAAGTAGCAAAATAGCTCGTTGGAAGGCTATCAC
>MNCI01010595.1:218813-280172 GCA_015680685.1 Gnetum montanum | reverse complement strand
TCATCAATCAGATCACAGGAGTCTACGCCTGCAAAGCTGCACATTTGCAGCCCTACTGCGATATGGCTAAAGATCTTCTGAAGCAATTCGTGACCATCGATGCCCAACATGTGCCACAAAATAATAACACACTGGCCGATGCATTGGCTACGCTAGCCTTAAACGTGCCATCGCATCTATTCGACACTTGTCCTTCTTTAATAACAGATTGTATAGGTCCTATTGTTCAAGCTATGCAAATATCTTCTCTTCTCAAAGAAAGCACGCCAGAATGGTATGACAACATTAAAACTTACCTCTTGCAAGGCGAACTACTGCACGAATTGACATGCACGCAAAAAGATGCAATCTGCAAGCGAGCTAGGCAGTATGTTATCATAGGAAACAGTACTCTCTGTAGACGCTCTTTTGATGGAGTGCTGCTTACTTGCGTCAACAAAGACCAAGCACAGTGTATCGTTGGCGAGGTTCACAAGGGATTATGTGAAGGACACGTAGCACCACGGGCTATGGCTTCAAAAATTCGTCGCTTAGGGTATTACGGGCCACGCATGGAAAAAGATTGCCTGAAAAAGGTTAAAACTTGTGACACGTGTCAACGTCACGCAAATCTTATAAACGTGTCGCCTACAGAGTTACATACGACTCAAATCACACGGTCGTTTCAACGATGGGGACTAGACATTATAGGTCCCATCACGCTGAAATCTTCCGCAGGTCATAGCTTTATAATTACCGCTACTGAGTACTTTACGAAGTGGGTAGAAGCTATTCCTTTAAGGAAGATCACATCTCAACAGATTTTCCGTTTCATCTTAGACAACATTGTAACCAGATTTGGTCTTCCAATGACTATCGTGACTGACAATGGGCCACAGTTTAGTAGTACGGAAACCAAATCCTTCTGTGATAGCCTTGACATTAAACAATCTTTTTCCTCGCCCTACTACCTGTAAGCAAATGGTCAAGCTGAAGCAACAAACAAGGTCATCATCAATTTGCTCAGGAAAATGCTCGACAGTAACAAGAGACGGTGGCACAAAAAAATCCTCTATGTGTTATGGGCGTATCGTACTATATGTAGGACGGCTACAAAGAGTACACCCTACAGCCTAGTCTACGGATCTGAAGCAGTTCTGCCCCTCGAGTTGCAAATTCCTTCTCTGAGAATGGTCCTCTCCACGATTATAAATGAGGCTCAACACACCGAGTCTCGGATCATGGATTTGGATTCAGTAGAAGAGAAGCGAATACAGATGCTTGATACAATCGAAAAGTATCAAGACAGGCAGAGGCAAAAGCATCGTCACAATCTTCAGCAGCGTCCAATCAAGAAAGGAGATTTAGTTCTCAAGGCCGTTCGTGAACCAGCAGGCAAATTCTCTACAAACTGAGAAGGCCCTTTCTTGGTGATTGATGCATATAGCAATGGAGCATTCAGGTTAGCAGATGTCGACGACAACGAGTTACCAAACCCTGTCAATCATATATATCTGAAGCGGTACTACATATAGTTGCATCTCCAGTGTGAATATCAGGTATGGCCATCATGGTCCGCTATGACGCTAAACTGGCAACAACTGTCCGCTATGATGTAAAACTAGCACGTCCTTCATGCGTCTGCCACGATGCTAAACTGGTACTAATCGTCCGCCACAATGCAAAACTGGCAAGTTGTAACTGTCCGCTATGACGTAAAACTGGCAACGTTGTACAGGTCCACCAAGACGAAAAACTGGCATCTTTTGCATGCGTTTGCCACGACGCTAAACTGGCACCGACTGTCCATCATGACATAAAACTGGCAAAGGTAAGTAACCATCTACTGAGACGTAAAACCAGCACAGATCTGTCCTTGGGTCATGACATGAAACTGACATCCACATCAGCCCCACCACCATCCGCTATGACATAAAACTAGCATTTCTAGGTCCGCCCAGACTTTAAACTGGGACCATGGTCTGCTGAGACTTAAAATCAGCAATGACAGTCTCCCAGGAGTTAAAACTGGGGCTCACAAACTGCCATCATGCAACTCAAGCGAGCGTGATTATCTCTGTGCAGCTGCAAGACACATGGGGTGGGATACTGGGGCAATCCTAGCGTCACTACCTCATCGGCATCCTATTGATTCCTCGGATGTGCCAAAGGGCATACTACTGACCCCTCGGAGATACCATCACCGCACCTATTCCAGCGGTGGTAACTCTGAGAGGTTAGTTTCGCCGTCCAGAGCCCCAAATGCGTTCTCATCAACTGCGGCTTTGGGGATCTCCGCTCATCATCACTATCAGGCTTTGGCTTCACAGATTCATCTGGCTGGTTCTTTGCATAACCAGTCAGATGCGCTGAGTCTGATGTTCTTTGGTAGCGATATGCTGGGCCGAGCGTTAAGGGTGAAAACTCGGGCCTCGTGCTACAGTTCCTCCTTCGTGGCCCGATCAATTTATCTCGCCTCTAATAGTACTTGTTTCAACAACCTCGCCTGCAATTTGCATGGACAATGGTAACCTCTATTTTCTTCTTTGGTTGCAAGTTACTTGCTTCGAGAATGTCGTTCAAAGATGCATTCATCTGAGCAGTGAACTACAAATAGCGTTTTGAAATGGCTGCTCAGGTTAGCTTGTCCACTCAGAAGTGCATCCTTGTTCCCCTTATAATCCTACCCTCAGCTCTTACTGTACTTCATCTCTACCATCTGCATCCCATTTGCAAAATCTATGCACGCAACACCCGTTTTCCGCATTCGCATTACAATCAAGTCCATAAACTGACGTAACGCAATTCGCCTAATGGACGCTCATAAAAAAAACGGGGTCGGCAAAATGGGCAAAACACATCCACCCAAGCTATGCAGACGCAACACAATTCGTCTATGCAACCCCTTCATCTACAAAATAACGACATAACTCCATGCTAATGCACCTGCAGGAGAAAGCCTAACTGCTTATGCGTGAAGAAGTCATCCTTACTCATTTGCGTCTTCCATGAACCTGTTTCCTTCTGTACCATCATATCTCCTATTTCCTCCATCTTTGCTCTTCTATGTTGACAGGGCGACACTTGAGTAACCATTGATGAACGCTGTTGGTGCTTTTACCTATCCGGTGTTTCGTATTCTTTGTCGACGTCTTTCGGGCCAACCCTCTAACCGTCAACAAAGAGGGGCCATTGAAACACCGTGAAAATTGTGAGTCGGCCTCAGGCCAAGATTCACGATTCAGATAAAAGTACATGACAGAATTCCAGAAAGGAGAACAAGGCAAGGCAAGGCAAAGAGGCGCGCGGCATCAAGACTTCGGTTTCCTTTTGCAGATTTTCTATCTTACTATGTTTTCAGTCTTTACGCTATAGTTCCCAACATAGCGTAATGACACTTAGCGTAACATAGTCTGATATTAGAAGGCGGTTTACTTTAGTAGCTTTGGCGAAGCTTAAGGCCTAAGCAACGTAATATGCGATCTCTTGTGTATTCTGCTAAGTCTTTGGTCCAAAAGCAGATTTACGCTCTGTTACGCAAGGCAGCGTAATGAGCTTCGAAAACGTCAAAAAGAATCCAAAGGAAGCGCAACAGATCAACTCTTTTCTCTTTCTTGCAAATTGATCACCTTACGCTCTTTACGCAACACAGTGTACGTCAGCGTAATTCATCGTCAAGTTAATCATTGTTTACGCTTCACTACGCTTGGCAGCATGAACAAGCGTATAGCAACTTGAGTCCATTACTTTTGTGCTTTATTACGCTCTTGCACGCGACGCAATGCATATGAGCGTAATGTAGCCCAAAATCAATTGAGACAGGCCCGATCCACATTTGTTATTCATACGCACAATACGCAGATGCGCGTATTGTGCGTAGTCACAAATTTCAACACAAGGATGGTCAAGTCAACGATCTTCTGAAAAGTTTGACACACGTGTCATCATAGCCATGCCTTCTCCACATATTGTCAAACTTATAAATATCCTAGTTGGCGAAGAAAGAAAGGACGGAGACACACAGAAAGACAAAGAAAGAGAGCAGCATTTTGGCAATCTTTTGGCAGCACTATCTTTTAGCAGAGATAAGAAACATTTCGCTTGAGCATTGGTAGTAGGAGCGATTGGCCCTTTGGCAAAGACACAACTTTCTCTATTGGTGATCATTGGCAATTCCGAGCAGAGACTACCCAAGGTAAAAGGAGCAGATCAGAGATCGAGAGATCATCTGGCACGGCTTGCGAGCTCTATTGATCAGAGGTAGTTGATCGATAAACGTCAGAACTTGACCTTCCTTGCATCCCATCTCTGGCCTATGAGGTAGATCAGACTCCATTCTGTACTTCTGCTTAGACAGTTTTCTTGTTATTTTATGTTTGCTTCACACAAGGCAATCGAGGTCTCCCCAGTGTAACGTGGTATACGAAATATTCATTTTTTGGATCAAAGCATAGATCTTGAAATCACGCATTTCTCTCATGTCTGATTCCTTTTACCGTGTTAACGTTATCATCATTACAATTCATCTACATCATTTTTCTCTCATTTCGCAACTCGCCGAATCAAATCGTGCCACGAAAATATTCATAATCTCCATCGATTTACTGATTTAGTAAGTCTCTGTCTGATCGACAAGACCGTTCAGGGCACTGCGGATTCGTTTTCTCCAACACAGCCCTCGCACGGATCCATGGTTTAGATTGTATACACGGATTTTGTTTGGTATTCCAGCTGCCGACATTTTCCGTCGTTACAGTAAACACTTGTTTCGGAAGCAAGGCACGTGAAGTAAATCGACGATTAATAAATGTAAAGCGGTGAAAATAGTGCAAAACAACGATGATAGTAAGCAAATAGCAAAATCGGCTTAGGTGAGAAAGTGCACCACCCCAAGGTCGCGGGTTTGATCCTTTGCTTTGCTGAAAGGTGTACAATAGAGCACGCAACATGGGAGAGGCACAGCTTACACAGAGTAGTATGGTCACAGATCTCTAAACTCTAGAGCCAACCAGCAAACTCAAAGCCCACCAGAGTGCTAAAAATTACCAACTATGCTCTCCAAAAGCCAACTTAAAAGCCAATCACCCTTCTCAAGCCAAGCTGATGCCAACCCTTCGAGCATTTTTTTCCAAGGTATTTATAGGGCTAAAAGTAGGAGAAAAACGTGGTCTGGATGCCACGTGTCTTTGGCCCCACAAGGTGCAAGCATGGTTGTACTATGTAGGTGTGCGACACTAGAGGCGAGCTTTGTTATGCTGTGACCATACTACTAAAACTGCATGTGTCAAAATCTAGTGTGCCAACAATGCAAGCAAAATGAAGCCTATGCTCCAGGACTATGTATTCCCTACTCTTGCAAGCAGGGTCAAGCATAGGAACAATTTTTGGGAATTGACCAGGGGTATGCAAAATGAAGCAAACTTGCTGATTTTGTCCGCCAAAAAGATATCAAGGTTAGAATAATCATTGCCAACAAATTATAGAGCTAATCGAAGACGTCTTGATGCCTCCATGCCAGTGTTACACTACCCACGTTGTTCAGCACATTGGCATAATGTAAGTGACTACTCGCTACGCTGTGCTATGCTACATAGCATAGCATAGCGTAGCCCTCGATCTTGACAAAAAACTTGTGTAGGAGCCGAGAGCATTTGTGTGAAGCTTGGTCAAGCAAACAACTGCAACTTTTGTCCTCCATGCCGGAAAGCCTTCAGACTTGCTGAATTCCTCTTTGGAACATTTTTGTCATTTTTGCATCATTGCTACACTGTGCTATGCTATGTAGCATAGCACAATGTAGTAGCTAGTGTATCATGCTTCCTTGTTCAATCTGTCATTTTCTACCAAGAAACCTTCCTTGAGGCCTGAGGGCTAAGTAGGATAACCAGTTTTGGAGGCTGAAGCATTGCCAAGTGCAATCTTCTTATTGGAGTCACTTGGCAAAAGGGGGGCCTTTGTTGGTGGAGCAAGTTCGCTTAACGGTTGCAACATGGGCAAATGCTTTGGAAGATCAACTTTTCATCAACTTACATCTTGGACACTTGATTAACCTCTTCGAGGCTTGCTACGCTGCGCAACGTAGCGTAGCGTAGCATAGCAGATTTCTATGCTAGAAAACTTGTTGAACTGTTTTGCTCATCCCGAACACTTTCAACAACTCCTAGCATGGTCCTTGGGTAGATTTCCAGCCAAGTCAATTGTCCAGTTGGGTAGGCTGGAGAGTCCAGCAGGCCTGTCAACCCTAGAGACAAAAAACTTGTCGGACTGTACAGTCTATCCTTGGTACCTACACCATTCTGTCGGCCCATCATGACGATGCACTTGTGGAAATCCTTGCCCAAATTCCAAAACTCTGTTGAAGCATGAGGGTCCTAAAATTTTATGGTGTTTCACTTGCCCCTCTTTGTCGATGTCTGGAGGATCTGTCCGAGAGACATCAACAAAGAATATGAAACACCATGAAGGACAAGACGCCAACCTCACTTCCCAGTGGTCGCTCACATGTCGCTTTGCTATGCTTGGGAGTATCAGTGTAGTTGTGGGAAAGGGTGGATTTGAGGGGACAAGTTCAAGAAAGGGAAAATGTAACATGGTGCGGTCCCTCATCGAAGTGCTTGTGAGGGAGTCGGTATGCATGGGCATCTTTCTTTTGCTAGCTTATGACCTCTCATCAAAATTCTTAGAGATGGTCATTGTGAAATAGCTGATGTGCCATTTGTTTTGGGGCACGCCTCTTTTTTTTTGAGCTCTTTTACCCTTTTGCGCTCTTCTTTTGTTGTTTAACCATGTTGACTTGCAAACAACCTTGTTGTTGCAGGACAAGTGTTTCCTCCCAGAGATGAGTTGTGTTACATCCATGTGGGGCTTTGACCTACCTACAGGTGCTTCCCATGCAGTGAGCTACGTTACGTGCATCATGGACTTTGTGGTTGAGCATGTGGGAGGGCTTTATATGCACCAGGCAAGCTTGTAAATGAGATGTGAAATGGGAAACTGCGGGTGTAAGAAACGAGGTGAAGAAGGTTAAGAGGGAGGGCAGGATGTGCACTCCCAAGTAGCCAAGCTAGTCAAAGGGATCACCTTGAAACGATGTAGTGTCCTGCCCTCCTGGCAAAACGCATCTCTGACTAATGCCATCTCAGCCTGTATCCTGCAAACATAACAAAAAGAAGACCATAAAAATGTAACCATGAAATGAATTGAGGGCAAAATGCCACTCACTTTAGACACTGCTAAAGTAGGGAGCATTGTCGCTAAAGCATGCGACGTCCAAACGAGGAAGGCCAGCAATAGTTCTGGCAGCGGCAAACTAAAGGGTTTGGCACCGAGAAGGCTAGGAGTTGCGGCGATGCGAGTGCTCAGGAATCCCTGTCTAAGGAAAACATCATGCAGTTCAGCTGTAAGCTGAGAAACCTAGCAACTAAACGTCTTTTGAGCTCGGATGATGGTGGGGGCTAGAGGGTAGCAAATTTGTGGCTAGGCCATAATAGTGCTGGGACTCTAGCAGTAGGCACTGACGACAGGAGCTGCCACTAGGGCGACAGGCTGTGGTAGCAGTAGCTCCAGAAGGTCAGCAAGATATCAGATGACATCTCTGAAGGATCAGCAAGATACCAGGGGCAGTGGCATTGCATATGTTCCAAAAGGTGTTTTCTTATCATCATGAAATGCATTCTAGAACTGCAACGTCCTGCCCCGTGTTAGCACTGTGCACGCTCACTTGTTTGTAAAATCGTGGCTGCGAGCTGAGAATGTTGTGCTGCGAACCTAGTTTAAGGTCTTGGTAGACCATCAAATGTACTGGTTTAAGATCCCAACAGACCGCGATGTGATAGTTTAAGGTCCTCGAAGATCGCTATGCTAGTTTAAGGTCCTAGCAGACCACTGTGCTAGTTTATCATCGTAGCGAATGGTGGATGGACCAGTTTAAGGTCATAGTGGACCATCTGTGCCAGTTTTACATCATAGCAGACGTCCTTTGCCAATTTTACATCATAGAGGATGGTCTGTGCCAGTTTATAGTCATAGCGGACTATCTGTGCCAGTTTATAGTCATAGTGGACTATCTATGCTAGTTTATAGTCATAGCGGACTATCTGTTGCTTACCTTGCTTTTGCATCAGACGTAGTATGGCTTGAGGTATAAGTGGTTCACAGGATTTGCAAACTCTTTACCATCCATGTCTACCAGTTTGAAGGCTTCGTTCTCATAGGCTTTCGTGACTATGAATGGACCTTCCCACTTTGTTGAGAACTTGTTTACATGCTCATGAACAGCTTTGAGAACTAGATCCCCTTTTTTAATTGGTCGTCAATGTAGATTGAAATGATGTTTTTGTCGCTGTTTGTCTTGGTACTGTTTGATATGACCAAGTGTTTGAGCACGCTCCTCCTCTATGGAGTCGAGGTCAATGATCCTTGACTCGTTGTTCTAGGCCTCATTCATGACGCTTGAAAGGATCATCCGAAGTGATGGTACCTGCAGTTCAAGAGGTAACACTTCTTTAGATTTGTAGACTAGGCTATAGGAAGTCATACTTGTGGTCGTTCTGCACATCGTACGGTAAGCCCACAGCACATAGAGGATTTGCTCATGTCATCGCCTCTTACTATTGCTAAGCATCCTTTTAAGCAAGTTGATGATGGCCTTGTTTGTTGCCTCCGCCTGACCATTTGCCTGCGGGTAGTATGGCAACGAAAAGGATTGCTTGATTCCAAGGTTACTACAAAAGGTTCTGGTTTCTGCGCTGCTAAACTATGGCCTGTTGTCTATCACAATAATCATGGGAAAACCAAACCTTTTTACTATGTTGTCCAAGATAAAGTGGCAAACCTGTTGAAATGTAGTTTTCCTAAGGGGCATAGCCTCTGCCCACTTTGTGAAGTACTCAATGGCAGTGATGATGAAGCTATGTCCTGCGGAAGACTTAGATGTGATGGGTCCTATGATATCTAGCCCCCATCGTTGGAATGGCCACGTAATTTGTGTAAGATGCAACTCAATAGGTGAAACATGTATAAGATTTTCATGATGTTGGCATGTATCACACATCCTAACTTTGGCAAGGCAATCTCATTCCATGTAAGGCCAGTAATACCCTAGGCGTCTGATTTTTGCTGCCATAGCCCTGGGAGCTATGTGTCCTCCACATAGTCTTTCATGGACTTCGTTAACGATCTTCTATGCATCTTCCCCACTAACGCAAGTTAGTAATATCCCATCAAAGGAGCGTTTGCATAAGGTATTATCTCTTATAAGCACATACTTTCGGGCTCGCTTTCAGATCATATCCTTTTGAGCAAATGTCAAGCCGTGTGGGGGTTTGCCGTGTTGAAGGTAGGCTTTAACATTAGCGTACCACTCTTGGGCATCAATAGCACTTATAGAGGTGACATGTACCGCTTTAGTGATAGGGTCTGTACACTCCATTATCGAAGCAGGTAAAGCTGCGAACATGTGTGGCAGCACGTTTAATGCTAGCATGGTTAAGGCATCTGCTATAGTGTTCTCGTTGTGTGGCACATGTTGGATATCTATTGTTGTAAACTATTTCAGCAAACTCTTGGCCAAGTCACAGTAAGGCTATAAATGTAAAGCTTTACAGGCATAGATTTCAGTAACCTGGTTGACGATGAGTTGGGAATCGCCTCAGACTACCAAATGTTGAATCTTTAATTCCTGGGCTGCTAAAAGGCCCCTAGGAAGTCTTTCATACTCAACTACGTTGTTTGTACAAAGAAACATAAAATGGTAAGCGAAAGGTCAAATGTCCCCCGAGGGGAATGTAATGACGGTAGCAACACTACCACCTCATGTGGTTGAGGCCCCATCGAAATGCAACGTAGCTTTGAAGTGTAATGATATAGGGTTGATGCTATTAACATGTTCGTCAGGGAATTCCAACTCTATAGTTGCCTGATCATCAACGGGTGAGATTGTAAACTGCGTAGCTATCGCTTGTCCTTTTGTTGACGATTGGGCTATATAGTGTAAATCGAATTCTGCTGTTATAGCTTTCCATCGGGCTATCCTACTGCTTTCATATAAATTGTTTGTGATAGCCCAAAGTACATTACTCTTGCATATAATGTTAACCTTGCTACAGAACAGGTAATGTCTCCACTTTTTTAGCGCAAATACTAGGGTGAGACAATTTCTTTCTACTTCGTTGTACTTCACCTCATAAGCTATCAATGCATGGCTCAAGTAATAAACTGGGATTTCAAAGCCGTCATTTCTCTTCTGACACAACAATGCTGCGATAGATGTGTCCGAAGTGGCAAGGTAGATGTAGAAAGGCTTATCCCTCTATGGTGGGTAAATAGTTGGGAGGTGTAAAAGCTCTTTCTTTAAGTCATCGAAAGCTTGTTGACACTGTGTCATCCACTTAAAGTTGACCCCCTTCTTTAGCAAGTGTTGCATAGGGTGTAACTTGTCGGTCAACTTTGCTACAAACCTTTTGATAAATTGTATTCTACCTTGCAACCTGCACAATTCTTTAAGGTTGGTAGGGGGTGCTAAGTTAATGATGGCCTTAACTTGTTAAGGGTCCACTTGTATTCCAGCTTCCGATACTACAAACCCTTGCATGCATTCGGTTTTAACTCCGAAAACACATTTCTTTGGATTGAAACGCAAGTCATGCCCGTGACAACACTTGAGGACTACATCTAGATTGGTGGAATGATCAATAGCTCTCTTAGACTTGACTTCTATGTCATCCACGTAATCGTTTAGTCTCTCTAAAAGGTAGTCGCTGAATATGTACTTTATGGCTCATTGATAGGTTGCTCTGACGTTTTTGAGACCAAAGGGCATCATAGTGTAACAAAAGGTTCCCTAAGGGGTCATGAAGGTAGTTGTTAACTGATGCTCTGGATTGATGCAGATTTGATTATAACCTAAGAACCCATCCATAAAGGACAATAAAGCATGACCAGCTGTAGTGTCAATAAATTGATTGATACTTCGTAATGGGAAGTCATCTTTAATTGTTGCTTTGTTCAAATCTCGAAAGTCTATACAAATTCGTATACCTCCCGTTTTCTTGGAGAGTATAACGATGTTCAATATCCACTCCGAGTAATCAACTGCACGGATGAAGCCTGCTTGATACAGTTTGGTAATTTCATCACGTATGGCTAGTGCGATTTCCAGTTTAATTTTTCGAGCCTTTTGTTTAACAGTTTTGATACACGGGTCTAAGACAATGTTATGTTGTATGAGCTGTGGGTCTAAGCCCGGCATGTCATTATAGGACCACGCGAACATTTTAATGTTTTTTTGGAGAACCTTAGATACGTCCTTTTGTATTTGTTGATCTGGGAGGGAGCCAAGTTTTAATGTGTTTATTTCCCCTTTAGATGTAGTTACAGGTGCTTCGATGAGAGGGTCCTCGGTCACATCCCCGACCTCTAAGTCTAAGGCTTGGACCAAATGTTTGAGCCAATCCAGGGATGTTTCTAGGGATGCTACAATGTTGTCAGTAGATGATTCCCAATCTATTGATTCTAAGTTTAGGTGTCTCGTAAGCTTGCCATGAGGACCTATCAAGGTTAAAAGCGAATGTAGATTATTGTTCATAGCCATTTTTGTCAAACCTATCATAATAAGAAATAGGCCAAGTCAAGTGATACATGTTTGTAGCAACAGCATGTAATGAATGTTTGTAAAGTAACAATACCACATAAAATAATCATCAATCACTGTGTAAAAGTTGCAAGTTGAAGCTACCAGTTTAAGGTCTTAGTGGACCGTATCGAGACCTGAAACGAATGCTAACATTGCCAGTTTAAGGTCGTAGCGGACCGTCACATATTATATAATTTGGTTTATGATACGGAATGAGTGGTGAGATGCCATATAGGACATGGCAGCTTGTTGACCAGGTTAAAGCATGTGCTAGAATTGCTAGTTTAAGGTCTTTGCGAACTGCTACTAGGTAGAGTTGAAAGCCAAAACTGCTAGTTTAAAGTCTTTGCGAACCTTTAACAGGTAGATTCTAAAAGCTAGAATTGCTAGTTTAAGGTCTTTGCGGACCGCTACTAGGTAGAGTTGAAAGTCAAAACTGCCAGTTTAAGGTCTTTGCAGACCGTTAACAAATAGATTCTAAAAGCTAGAATTGCTAGTTTAAGGTCCTTGTGGACCGCTACTAGGCTATATTGTAGGTTAACGTCCTATGTAAAACCAAGATTGCCAGTTTAAGGTCTTAGCGGACCGTTAACGAGTAGACTTTGTAAAGATAGATGGCTAGTTTAAGATGCAACAAAATTTTCGGTTGGCCCACCTGTTATGCTATAGACAATCATTATGCTAAGGTGTTACTATGACACAATAGTGATACGCCACAAGGGGTGTCCCACATTAATCAGGTCATGGAAATGGCAAGTGTTTTACTACGTTGGCTATAAATAGGGGTTTACCCCCTGGTAAACTTGTCATTTTCATTGTCAGAGCCCAGAGCCCATACCCAGAGCGTAGCGCGATTGCATAGAGAGAGAGTGAATTGGTGTAGCGTAGCAGTTGACAGGGAATTTGCAAGCAAGAAAATGGCACCCAAAGGCGAATGCAAGTACTGAGAACTTGCCAAAGTAGACGAGGTGAAGGACACTTTGGGATGCCTATCCAAGGCATGCGTTGAAGTATGAGAGGAGGCTCCATTTGCTCAATAAGCCGCTACGCTGCCCTTGTTTTCTAAATGTTGTTATCGTTATCGTGGTGAAATTTACGTCCACTGCCACTATTTTGGTTGTCGTTTTGGCCACCACGCCATTATTGCCGCTAGTTGACTACAACAACCGTACGAATGGAATGGTACGATTGCATGTAACATCACCTTAACCACCATTGTTGAGAATGGCGATTGCCTTGTCGCAAGGGTTTGGGCGATTCTTAGTGACGTAGCGCACGCTTGGCACAACGTACCATCTTTAAGAAGCGTTTAGTTATTCACAAAATTTGTTAGGGTGATGTGTGCTTAATTGTAGCATAACGCGAGTTATTTCGTACAGCAAGATAGGGTTGAAACGACGAGGACATCGAATTTTTATCATCTATGTTGCTTAAGGCTACAAAAAAAAAATTTGTTTTACTGTTACGCTTACTACGTTGCTATGGCTGTTACAGGGGTATGTTTGTCATATTGTCACATGTCTGTCTGTGCTTGTTCATTTGCTATTTTGCTACGTTGTGCGTATCATAATCATCACACTTAAGCGTACATGTAATTGTTACGTTGCATACCTATTATGTTGTGGTGTGTATCATGTAACAATTACCGTAAGGCGCAGCCCATTTTGTTACGTAGTACGATGTCTAATGGCTACACTATGCTATAAGTGCCACTTTGTAATATTTCCTATAATGCTCGACTCTGTTTTTTTATTAAAGAAAAATTTGTGACCAGGAGAACATGCTACGCTATGAGTAAAGAAAGGTTACGTTATGTTATATGTGAATAGATGATTATGCTACGCTACGTGTAAACTTCATCCGAACACAGTGCTAACGTTTGATGCTTTGTTGTGCAAGGTCATGTTGAAGCCCATTCTAATTGTCCTTGAGATTGTAGGAGTCTTGTGCTACCTCAGTGAACCGATGGCCAACGTTCCTCCTCCCCATGCACGTGTGGGACGGTAGGTAGTCTGGTCCTGGGAGGGTGCATGGGACTTCTTATAGTTCCTCCTTCGCCATTTTAGTGTGATTGTTTGGTCACACTTATCAATGAAGACAACAACTGCAATCACAGAAACACTATTGCCTGGGGCAAACCAAGGCATTCTGAAATTTTTGATTGATGGGTCAATCGAGGGTGAGTAGGCAGAAGGCTCCAACCGACGCCCAAAAAGCTTGAGACACTTAAGTTGGATCTGGGACATGCCAAAGTATAAATGCTATCATTTGTATAACACGTTATTCGTTGCCCGTCACATGGGCACCTATTTTTAGAACCCACCTGGGACCGTTTACTATGCCGACAAGTGAGTTCTGTGAAGGTATCTCATCGTGTTGTGTAATTCATGTTACGCTAGACAAAGGTGTTAACAGTATATTTTTTTTATTGCCAGGTTTTATATTGACAGGAATGGTCTTCATGGTGATATTGATGCCTTAGCGTTGGCACAGATGGCCTTGCAGCAGTTTTCCTCTACTAGGAATGTGCACATCGGCATAATAGGCCAATTTGGAGGTGAGTTTAAAACTTACCTGACCTGGTATTCCCAATTTTATGGAAAATATAAGGAAGCCGATTAGTTGGATAGGGAGTGGGCATCTCTCAGGCTGCTCACCGTTGAAGACGTGCTAGTGGATCTCCCACCATTTCCCACGCCATTTAAACCTAGTACGCTACACTGTGAATTCACTGTTATATGTTCGAGTGATGATCTTTTTTTCTTGCTAACTTTTTCTCTCTCTTTTTTTATTTTGTAAACTGTTACAGTGGGGAGGAAATCCTAAGAGATCACTGTGATCACCTCCAGGCGTAACGAAACTAACCTCTTTTTCAAGTACGAGGTGGTGAAGAAGACCCAGCGTTGGCTCTACAATGGGGCCCCAGCCACGCTTGTCCACAAGCTTTAGGAGGCTAGGCTCATGGACTTATTTTTGGCCATCAACCCAAGTGTCCCGCCTACCGAAATGCTTTCCCTAACCGACTCCTTATCCGAAAAGGCTGACCGCTTCTGTACACACATTCACGGTGTACGGGTAGTGTTTGAAATCAACGACCAATTGTTTGCGGATCTTTTCAGTGTCCCTTCTGATGGTCTCCCTGTAGGAGAAAAATCTAAGAAAGATGCAAACCATCAAGGGGACATTGAGTGGTTAGGGATGACAAAGGACCGAAAGGGGATCTACATCGAGAAGGTCAGGCTATGGGTGGCCAAAACGATTTACCCTATCTTCTACGCCAATGCCTTCCCCAAGCTACTCTCCCAAGGAAAAATCCTTGGAGTTGAACAGGCTTGGATAATGAGGGATGTCATGGAAGAGAAGACTTGCTACAATTGGGCCAAATACCTTTGCAAAGACTTGCAGGTTGAAATGGTCAAACTCCGCAGGAAGCTTGAGTTCCGTTTCAACATGCCCCATGCCTTCTTCATAGCCTACCTGCGGCATTTTGCAGAATTCTTGGTAGTCCGCGAGAATGATGTCTGAGTTCTACAAGACTGCAATCAGATTTCCAAACCATGGATTTGCCAAGTCTTCTGTACCACACGATCCCAAGATCCTCCAGAAGCTATTGGGGAATCACTTTCAATGATGACCAGGGATCGAGTGGCACATGTCTTTCATGCCCAGGACAGCGTGGGAGAGGCACCTCCCATTACCATGGGTAGCATGACAAAGGGAGAATGCCTCATTGCAGAAACAGTGGCGACCAGCTTGCAACGTAAGAGGTCCCGCCCTGCCAAAGAGACTCCCCATACAAACAAAGAGAGGGGGAAGAAGCTACGACTCAAACTTCGTAGAGCATAGCCTCCGATTAGTGAGTGTATTTTATTATTTGGCTAACGCCCGCTATGTTGTGCAACGCTAGGTAGCGTTGCACAGCGTAGCATCTGTTTCAAGGTGGTATATCTTGCCTACTATGACTATGCTTTATTAGCAGAAGAAGAAGAAAAAAAAAGGGGAGGAAGAGGTGATGGCCCCTAGAAGAGGGGTGACTGATGAAGATGAAGAGGTTTCAGCTGCAAAGGAAAGGGCCCCAACCAACAAAGAAGGGGCCCCTGCTGCAGAAGAAAGGGCCTCAGCTGGTGAGGAAGAGGCCCTTACCGATGAAGAGGAGGCCTCTACCGACAAAGAAAGGGCCCCAACCGATGAGAAAGAGGCCCCTACCAATGAAGAAAGGACCCCATCTAATGAGGAAAAGGCCCCTACCAATCAGGAAGAGGCCCCTGCTAATGATCCTTTCACCGAGTGTAGCTCAGTATCGGAGGGGCATATGAGTATTGAGGACACTGCTACGCTGTTAGGTCAGCTGGAAGGAGAGGGGCTCCATTTTGACGCTGGTGAGTTTGATCGCTTGTTTGACAGTGTATTGATGGACGACCACACCACTATCATTTACGTTGTTCATCAGCTTTATCATGGTTCTCTCCACCGTGGCTAACACGTTTTACCGTGCAACAAACACCACTATTGATACTTCTGGCCCTTCTTCAATACGCCTACAACCGTGGACCAAGACCCCCGACAAATTCACTTTTATAGAGGGGATGATCGACAACAAGATCGACCGTTTGAAGCAAATCAACCCGGAAGTGGGTAAGTTAAAGTTGCGACGCTGAGCTTCCTATACTATTATAGTTTCACTATGTCACTATGACTAATGCTCTTCTGTGTGCTGTTGGCAACCTCTTGCCTCAAGTGGGACCCTAAGCAAGCAGTTAAGATCAACATTGTGCCTGAATTCCCACAGGAGGTAACCGAAGTACCTTGTCAGGTATACAACGAAGCAAGCAAATGTGCGTTGTACTCGACACACTCCCTGTGGAAATGCAAACGTGTAAACGAAGACCTCTGGAAACGGGTGCAAAGGCTCAAGAAAGAGAAGGCTAATCTAACCGCTGAGATGGGGGATGTCCAATCCAGGAACGAATTCCTATTGGCCTGGGACATTAACGATGGTAGTTGATGCACGATTGTCATCGATTATGCAAGATATTGGATGACCATGCGACGTAACAACGAGGCCACACACAAAATAATCGAACAACGTATGCAAATGGACCTTCTAGCCCAGAAAAACCAAGATTGGAAGGATTACAGCATGAAGGTTTATGAGTGGAGGCAGGCATAGAAGAATCACAAACACATGTATAAAATGGAACGTGCCACCTACCATAAATAGCATCGTGATGCTTCCATCAAGTTGCATACCTATGAGGTATTCCTTAACATTATTGGTGCTTCTAGGGCTTATGATAGGTTCATGCAACAGGTGACAATCAGTAAATCTCCTGAAAGAGAGATACTTTTCCCAAGGGTGAGACCACCACTACCACCTTTTCTACAAAACCACCAAGATGGACAACCGTAGAAAAGGAGAAAGTTGCATCAAACGCTAATCTAGGAGATAGGAATTGAGCTGACATTACTGAGGAGGATATCTTGCAACGCCTCATGGCTGGCATGGATCGGATACCCCTTGAAGCGAACACAAGGCTGTCTCGGGTTAGTCACTTTTTTTTATTTATGGTGTGATAATTTATTTTATAAAAAATCTGTCGTTGCTCTAACTGATTGTTTTATTTTCTTTATTATGTAGGATCCAAATGAAAACGCAAAACCCACTAAGGCAGGGGATGGTGATGCAGGCAAAGACTCATAGCGTAGCGGCAGAGAGTTTTATTCTTGTCTTTGGATTCTCAAAAAAATTTGTAAACCTTATTGATTAATGTTTTGAATGAAGTATGAAATATAAAAAGATTTATTTCATTTTTGGTTAGTATGTTGTATTTGTTTTTAGTCTATTCTTTGTCTCTTTTTCTTTTATTAATTAATTAAGCTCATTGGGAGCATTTCGTTTTAGTTTTAGGTCATTTCAGGCTGTAACAATAATTTAAGGCCATTCCGGGTCATCGCTAATTTTAGGCCATTTTGGGCCATTGCTAGTTTTAGGCCTTTTTGGGCCATTGGTAGTTTTAGGCCATTTAGGGCCTTTGGATGATGGTAAAGAAAAATTTTGCCAGTTTTAGACCTTAGCGGGCCATTTCGTGATGTAAACTGTGGGCATAATGTGAACGATTTAAACAATAAGGCAAATGTTAGCATAAACGAACGAATATGAAGCAAACATGTGTGAAAAATGAACGTATGGTTGATGTAAAATGGTGATCATGTTGGAAGCAGTGCAATAGTTACGCTAATGCAAGTAACAATCATTCTCACAGCCACTTCCTAACCCATCGTGGGCTCGGTGATGCATAAGGCCAAGGGGCTTTTTTGTGGTATTCTTCTATATCGCTATCTACCACTTTAAAAGGCAACTCGGCCCATGTAGTTTCATTTTCTGAGTCGATGTTTTGGGCCAACCCATTAGCCAAACAAGTAGCCTCGATGGAGATAGGCGCTTCATTTTTAGAGGTTATTACTTCTGAACCCTGCTTTGTGTCAACATTGTTTATTGCTTGGGTGGCCACTTCGTCACCATAGATTACCACCTTCCTGCCCATGTAAGGTAGGTGGATCTCTTGATGTATGGGTGAAGAGATGACCATGAGTTGCGCTAACCGCAACCTCCCCAAGATCAGGTTAAACCCAGGCATCTCTTCTACCATGATGAATGTCACGCTTGTGGGGAACTAGTCCCCTCCCACAAAGTTGATGTGAACAGTCCCCTTTACCACTACCCGTGCTCCGTTGAATGACTTCAGACACGAGGTTGTTGTGGGTTTGATTTGATCAACCAAGCCCAATTTGTCCACTATGGGGAATGGGATGACATTTGTAGCAGCCCCATCATCAACATGTAGTCTTCGGATCTTGTGCTGACCGACCCAAATTGTGATGAATAGGGGTGTTGTTGTTGCCCGACCCTTCTCAGGGTCATTCTTAATGGACTCGTCATGGAACATCAACTAAGCTAGCCATGATTCTTTAGGCGTAGAAGGAAGCATAACCGCATGGATTGCTTTCTCCTCTGCCGGCATGTTTTCGTCAAACGGTATCGACGTTAACATGCGAACCAAGGCTTCGCGGTGTGTAGTGGAGGTCATTACCAAATCATACAGGCTTAAGGTTGTATTCTTTTGTTTCAAAGCTTGTTTGACATGAGTAAGGATGTTTAGAAGGTCCTATCCACTTTCTTGTTGTTTGTTGCCCTTCTCTTCCTCCATTCATCCTAGGAGACAAATCTCTCAGGGAGGAGCAATTTCAAGTTTAGGGCTGGACCTTCTTGGGCGAGACGGTGATGATTGTGTGCGCGTAGCAGCGTCAACTATTGATGATGAGGGGGGCGTAGGCATGGAGGATGAGGGGGTAGGCTTGGAGGGACCTGATGCGATACGTTCCTTGGCCATCTTATCCATCATACGCTCTTCCCCTTTTTTTGAACAAGGAGGTTGTGGGGCTGTTTTAGATTGGCTTTGTGTGGTAGGGACAGTTGAGGGTTTCGGCCCCGTAATGACAAACGATATTTGTGGTGTTAGCGCGGGCGACGGCATAGTTTTTAACACGAAGGGTGCAAGGGTGGATGTCTGAGGAGGAACCTTGAGGACAAATGGTTGTTGTGGCATCTTTTTTGCTGTTGTTGGTGTCGTTAAGCTATGTTGAGGTACACGAACCACAAATAACTACTGTGGTGGTTTTGGGTTACTGTTGACGACAATTGTGATGATAACATACCTCGCATTATTGGTGTTGAGGGGGTCCTTGTAGACATGCATGGATTGATTTTTTGGACAGACAGGGTTGCTTTCATCCATAACCAACTTCCCCTGATCAATCATCCGTTGGATGTCATCTTTTAATGCTAGACAATAATCTGTGTTGTGACCACAAGGTTGATGGTAGTCACAGAACTGTTCCAACCGGAAGTTCTTAGGAACTGGCGGCTCGTTGGGTGTAGCCAAGGAGGGGTTCCTAAGAAGTTTGCAATAACGTTGATGTCGTTTGGTCACCTCTTCCGACATCCGCTTATGTTGAATATAGCCAACCCCCAACAATTGCTTCAGAAGTTCTAAAGGCTTGACAAGTAGAGGGGTGTATTTGGAGCGGTCTTTACGCTCGAAGTTGGGTTTAGGCTGGGTTGATGCCTCTAGTGCTGACGTTGAGGGTTAAGCAGCATTATTTAAGCTAGGCGTGGGGTTAGTCGACGTTGTGGCTACCTTTTTGTTGTTGTTGTTGTTGGGTTTGGTCTCGTTTGCCAGGGTAGCCACCTTGGCTGTCGCAGCCTTACCCTTCTCTTTGTCCTTTTTAACATATGCATTTTTGTATGCAACATAGGCCGGGTCTTTACTAGCTTCAGCCACATCTTGGATGCTTTTCATCTAGGCGAAAGCTTGACTAAGAGAGCATGGCGCTAGGTAATACAGTTTTGACTTAATAAAGTCGTTTACTACCCCCTTGAAGATAGCCAACAGATGGGCCTCCGCAATAGGCTCACAAATCTCATTCAAGGTAGCGCTCCACCGCTGTATAAACCTTTGCACCGACTCCAACGGGTCTTGCTTGACACTCATTAACTGATCCAATGTGACTTCCGACTTTAAGTTATACTTGAAGTGGGCCACAAACTGAGTCAGCAACTCCTCCAGAGTTGAGATAGAGGCATGTGGGAGCACGCGATACCAGTCTAAAACTTTGCTCGTCAGAGACATAGCAAAGACACAGATAATAGTGTGCGGCCATTGCTACAACAACAAAGATTCGGATCTAAACATGACTAGATGTGCATTGGGATCACCCTCCCCATTGTATTTTGTGAATTAGGGTAGTGGCATCCTAGGGGGTAACATGAGCATGGGAACAGCCGGGCTGATGGGATCATCATGGTAAAAATCCATGACCTGCACTGTGTCAGAACTGATGGCTTTGAGACGTTTAATCTCTTCAGTGAGGGTCTAGATAAGTTGGAACACTTGGTCCAGACCTGGGGACAATGTAGACAGTTGTGGGGCTACAGGGGTGACCATCGTTGGTGGCGTTGTAAGGGCAGTGGCCTGGCTCATAGCGGGTACCGTTAGGGCTGCTCCTGCGAAGCGTGTTGCCTGTGCGGTCCACCACCCAGTGGGTGGTGCTATTGAAGCGACGGCTGCTGACGGTGCTATAGGGTTAGTCACTTGTGTAACTAATGGGGCAGACCATAGTCCCGCACTTGGTTGTACCGTTTACGGGACTTGGTACGCTTGGTGGTAAATGTAGTGTGACATCTGGGAGGATTGCGAAACAAGGAAAGAAGCGGTCGAGGCCTACCACGTGGTTAGGGGCGGGGCTACTGCTGATGGTAGGACAGGCGTACATAATGGAATGGGAGCGGGAACTCCATGTAGCTGTGAAGTAGTCACAGTGTGCACGTACAGCAACGTAGCTGTGACCGGCGTTTGGTACGATGACAAGACAGAGTGAGGAAGGAGAGTGCTTGGGAATGAAACTGAAGGCACGGCGTGTTGGTACGCTAAGGGTACGGGATGGCTGGCCACAGCTGATGAAAGTGTAGGTTGCGGTGGAGTTGTGGTAATTATAAAAGGGGCAGACGCAAAGAGCGGGTTTGACCTGAAGACCGGGGTGGGAGGAATAGTCGCAAGGTAAGTCTAGCCACCACCCTCGGATTAAGAGTCCAGGTCTTCTTGTCCATCCTGGAATGCTTCATCGTAATGGGATGTTGTGTCTCGTTGTTCCCTAGACCTACTCGTTTGTATGAGTTGGTTCAGGACCCATTGATACGATTTGGTCATTGCCATAATGATATCAGGGGTGGGGACAAATTCCCTTCCCTTGCAATGAAGGAACTCAAAGTTACGTTTGTCTTCGAGTTCTTGGCGATCCAAGGGCAGATTTGCCTAGACCTTTGCGTAGAGGAAGTCATAACACTCTGCGTCTTGCGCCAATAACTCAGGTGACAAATGTTAGATCCTAAGAGACTGACGTGGTGCCAGCACTGGGCTGGGTGGTCGCTCAGCACCCATGATGCTTTGGGCCGAGAAAGGAACCTCAAGGTTTGAGGTGGGAACTACGGTTATTGGCGAAATCATTTTGCGGGATTAAAGGGAAGTCGCAAACGAAAAACATAAAAATCAATAGGCGATTGGAGGCTTTTCGTTTTGCCGAGTTCCAAAGAAACCGTCATCGCGACCAGTCTACACCACACGATGCGTAAACAACCGCAAGGGTGTCATGTTTACGTTAGTGGATGACAGGGTATAGACAACATGCAAGAGTATAGACAACATGCAGGACTACCCAAAGGATGCAGAAAGGGCACCGAAAAGGCCCTCCTCCTAGCACCAAAAACTATTGCGACTGAAAACATCGATGGCTGAAACACCAAGAAGTTGCCGGGCAAACAGTTTAACCCTGAATCCGTGCGAGGCTCGTGCTGGAGAGAAACGGAAGCAAGGTGCCCTGAACGATCTAGTCGATCAGACAGGGATTTGATCGGTGTATCTTAACCTTTTGTAAACGCTTGTTTCGGAAGCGAGGCACGCGAAGTAAATCGACAATCAATAAATGTAAAGCAGTGAAAATAGTGCAAAACAACGATGATAGTAAGCAAATAGCAAAAGAAACTTAGGTGAGAAAGTGCACCGCCCCAAGGTCGCGGGTTTGATCCTTTGCTTTACTGAAAGGTGTACAACAGAGCATGCAACACGGGAGAGGCACAACTTACATAGAATAGTATGGTCGCAGATCTCTGAACTGTCGAGCCAACCAGCAAACTCAAAGCCAACCAGAGTGCTAAAAATTGCCAACTATGCTCTTTGAAAGCCAACTTAAAAGCTAATCACCCTTCTCAAGCCAAGCCGATGCCAACCCTTCGAGCATTGTTTGCCAAGGTATTTACAGGGCTAAAAGCAAGAGAAAAACGTGGTCTGGATGCCACGTGTCTTGGGCCCCACAAGGTGCAAACATGGTTGTACTATGTAGGTGTGCGACGTTGGAGGTGAGCTTTGCTACGCTGTGACCATACTGCTGAAACTACATGTGCCAAAATCCAGTGTGCCAACAATGCAAGCAAAATGAAGCCTATGCTCGAGGACTATGTCTTCCCTACTCTTGCAAGTAGGGTCAAGCATAGAAACAATTTTTGAGGATTGACCAAGGGTATGCAAAATGAAGCAAACTTGCTGATTTTGTCCGCCAAAAAGATATCAAGGCGAGAATAATCATTGCCAACAAGTTATAGAGCTAACCGAAGATGTCTTGATGCCTCCATGCCAGTGTTGCACTACCCACGCTGTTCAGCACATTGGCGTAGCGTAAGTGACTGCTCGCTACGTTGTGCTACGCTACGTAGCATAGCATAGTGTAGCCACTAGTCTTGACAGAAAACTTGCATAGGAGCCAAGAGCATTTGTGTAAAGCTTGGTCAAGCAAACAACTGCAACTTTTATCCTCCATGCCGAAAAGCCTTCGACTTGCTAAATTCCTCTTTGGAACATTTTTGTCATTTTTGCATCATTGCTATGTTGTGCTACACTATGTAGCATAGCAACCAGTGTATCATGCTTCTTTGTTCAATCCGCCATTTTCTACCAAGAAACCTTGCTTGAGGCCTGAGGGCTAAGTAGGACAACCAGTTTTGAAGGCCGAAGCGTTGCCAAGTGCAATCTTCTTGTTGGAGTCACTTGGCAAAAGGGAGGCCTTTGTGCTCTTTGTCCCTATTATGCTCTACTACGCTCCATAGCGTAGCATAGTGTAGCACTCTGTGTTGGTGGAGCAAGTTCACTTGACAGTTGCAACATGGGCAAATGCTTTGGAAGATCAATTTGTCATCAACTTACATCTTGGACACTTGATTGATCTCTTCGAGGCTTGCTACGTTGCGCAACGTAGCATAGCATAGCAGATTTCTATGCTAGAAAACTTGTCGAATTGTTTTGCTCATCCTGAACATTTTCAACAACTCTTAGCATGGTCCTTGGGTAGACTGCCAGCTGGGTCAATTGTCCAGTTGGGCAGGCTGGAGAGTCCAACAAGCTTGTCAGCCCTGGAGATAGAAAACTTGCCAGACTGTACAGTCTATCCTTGGTACCTACATTGTTCTGTCAGCCCATCATGATGCTGCACTTGTGGAAATCCTTGCCCAAGTTCCAAGACTCTGTTGAAGCATGAGGGTCCTAAAATTTTATGGTGTTTCAAGACCCATATAAGAATACTTTATAATTTTATTACTTAAGAAGTAGAATACTCAAGGGCAATTCTAAGCCGTTTACAAATTGATGAAATAAATAGTAATTCAAAAACTTTAAGAAAATGTAGAAGCACAAAACATATTTACTTGAATAGTATTAGGAAAAACTTTAATTCAAAAACACACTTTTCAACTATTATTCTTCATCATTTGAAAAGCACAATTAGTAAAGCACAAATACGATCTCATCATTTGAAAGTTAAAATAAGTAAATGACTCAAAATTCCTCGCAAAGAACAACTATACCAACCATGTAATCAAGATAGCATTGAAAATGAATACCACATTTTTATGCAATGTGCTTTGTATGAACACACCATATACAAGTGGGATATTATAGTTACCAATTTCATTGATTTGTTTTAAATCTTACAAACCATGCAATCAAAATATCATTGAAGATGAATACCACATTTTTTATGCAATGTGCTCTATTTGAACACATTAGATATAAGAGGAATATTATAGTTACCATTTTCATTGATTTGTTAACTCATTGTATGGACATTTGTACTATCTAGTAAATCTAGAGGGCCTATGGATAACAAAATTTCAATTTCAGTTTTAGCCTTACAATAGTTTGCAATAAGGATTTGTGAAGCTATTATTGCTAAATATTTTCTTTTTTGCAATTACTCTTTCTCACATAATGCCAATCATTTTCTTTATGAGTGACTTTATTTTGAGAACATCTAATCTTAAATATTTGCCTCGTCCACAATTTCAAAATGTTTATTATTTAGGTGAAAATCAGTCTCTTTTTGTCTATTTCATCTTCTATTCATCCCTAAATGTTCTTAATTTTTCTAACCCATTATAAGAATTTGCAATATATGCCCCATCATTTGCAAATTATTGCGAAACTTTTATGAAGAAACACATAACGTATAATGATATGACATCTTAATGTTGAGAAATTCATATATTGAGATTAAATGCAATTTGTACGTGTACATTAAAGCATATAGTCTGGCCCGTCAAGTTCCAGAAAAATACCATTAATTACAAGACATAAGGAAAAGGGAATTCTACGTTGTAAAAAAATGTAAAAAAACTAAGAGAAAAGAAGGAGAGAACTCCTTTACAGTAATAAAAAAAAAAGTTGGGGAAGAAACCTAAAAGTTGCAGTAGCTAACAGAATTTAACTTCTTGCATTATGGTTATTCCCTCCCATGAACTCTGAAGCGATACACACATGTGTAAGCTGGATTTCCGTGATTTGATAATATTTCAAGTTTTATCATATTAATTAACTTCTTCTCAGCCGTACCAGGGAGATGGAATGTTTGTATGTTGCTTTCTTCGAGATCATAAGTAAACTGCCCCAAGGTTAATACTTCAGAGGGTTTCTCTTTACTTGAGTTTACATGCCACCCAAATACAAGGAACTCCTTTGGAGAACTGGTCCTATCATACGCAACACTCTGAAAAAATAATAATGATAATAACATAGAAAGCTGATGAAATCCCCTTTGTAATAGGATAAGTCCTAATTTACTGATATGTTTCTCATCATAGAAATAATGAATATGATATTGATGTTTAAAAACATGCAAACCAAGAGTATAAAATTTCAGTGCTGCAAGTAAATAACATTTCCAAGTTAGCAATCAGTTCTATGTCCTATGTCATCATGGTCTAATCAATTAGCCACTCTTTTATAAATATAAGATCCAACATACTTCCCTTTCACAAAAAACTATGCAATCTCAATGGTCTAAGTTGAGGCAAAGGCCTAATCTAAAACTTCTGAACAGAACTATGGTTGAGCATGTAGATACATTGTCCAAAACCTTGTAACAGCTTCATAAAATGTTCCTACAAATCCATCCTAACTAGTTCACTTACAAAGAAAATACCCATGAACATACCGTAAGAGCTGAAGTGTAATAACAGCCTATTTGCATGATCAAAATTAGATAGAACAGAACATGTAATTAAGGCAATATGTGAAATCCATGAACGACATTCAATGATAAAAAGGAGTTACGAAGTTTTAAGAATAAATAAAATTAAATATTAATTGATGCTAAAAGAAATATCATCAATATGAGGTTAGCTACACCAGTTATCTTTCATCATTCTCTATTAAGAGCTATACCTTTATTAAGAGCCAAAGGAAATATGAATGCTGATACTTAATGGTCATGAGAACATAGAAAAAGAGATTGTCCAAGGATTCTATTATTATTATGATGTAATTTTCTTTTGAAAAAAACCATGTATCTTTAATCAAATCAGTTATTTGCAATAGGAGGCTCTGGAAGAAATATGAAGTTCAAAAGTGTTCAAGTTAAACAACAGGAAACATAATGTGAAAAAGCAGTCAGATCCATAACAGTTACAAAGCATCAGTGGTTGTAATTAAAGACCAACCAAATTAAAGGTTGGATTAGGGATAATGAAGATGTAATAGTTCAAACGGCTGACGGGTATTACAATGTTCAAAGGCAACTAAATTTCTTAAAATGCAACTAAAGATGAAGTTCCAAATCTGAAACTCCCAAGCTATGCTCAAGATCCATAAGAAAAGAAACACCAAGAATACAACACACAAACTCAACAAACCACTGACGCTTCCATGACAACTAAAGGACTGAGACACAGATTAGATAGCACATTCGACAGTCAGCCGTTACAACAAAATTTTCAAGGGCAAGTAAGGGATCCCTAATAAAATTCTTCATTTTCAGTTTCAGAAATTTAAGCAAATGCCAAACTAAAGTGATTTCTAAGGCATAACGCAAGAAGCATGATGAATCACAGCCAAACTATCTTATGATTAATCCCAAAAATGCATCTAAGACATTGAACACCAAACTTCAGACCAATTATGTTTCTGAGAAAATCACACAAAGCAAGTACAGTAAGATCACAGCATAATAACTGAAACCCTTAGCCCACATGGAAACTTGAAAACACACCAAGAACCACTGACAAATGATGAACATATTATGAGATGAAAGCCAACATAAATTAAAATATGCCCAAATTCAACAGAAGAGGAATGGCGTGGATATACCTTGTCAACATGCTCCAAGGTTACCGCTTCAACGAAAATGGCAGTCCTGAGAGCAATAACAATACATGAATAAGAACCCTTCAGAGGCAAACAGCGACCAGGCTCCCCAAAACTGGGTTCAAGTATAGTGCTGGCCATGGGATGAAGACTACTGGTCTCTAGCATTGTAGCCTGAGAATGAGAATGACTGTTGTAAGCTTCAGAATGAGAAACCACTCTTCCCCCACCTGTCCTGACAGCATAATCAACTCTGCCCATGCCATCTGCACAATGCCTCTCAATCTCTGCATCCACCATGCTTTTTACAGCAGCAATGACATCATCTAAGCTCAAAGACTTTGAACCATCTTTGCCACCATAATCAATGCTTTTCTTCTCAAACATAGAGCTAACCAGAGCAACAGTCTCATCTCTGGACAAAAACCTAGAACCAGTAAGCTGTGATAACTCATCGCCCATCTCTGCAGTCTCTGCCTTGATGTTTTTCAGCTCAGAAGCGAATCCCTCGGCCTGCTCTGCAATTATTTCCTGAACCTCGGTCTTTAGATTCCTGATTCGTTGCCCCAATCCATGATCCAGAGCTTCCAGATCAGCCTGGATTGCTTTTGTGGTATTCTTGACCAATTCCTGCAGATGGGCAAACTGATCCTGGGAAACAAAGCCGTATCCATGAATATCTTCCGCATGATATTTTGAGCTCAGATTCCATGCTGCTGTGGACAGCGTTGCAATCACCACAAAACCCACAAAAACCTTGATAACAGCAAAACACACATCCCCAGAAGATCGATTGCGCTTAGAATTCAAATTGCGTTGAGGGCTTACAACTTTAGGCCTGGAGGAACGAGGGGCCTTTTTGGGGACAAAAACTAGAGTGTCCAGAGCCCCTTCTCTGAAAACATTGTCATATAAACTGTTGTTGTTATTGTTGGTGTTGCTGTGGGTATTAACATCTTTGTCTGCAGTGTTAGAAGAAGGAGCAGGATTTGCGTTGTTGTTGTTGATGATGGTGAAGCGTTTTCTTGCAGTCTGACCTGTGCTGGTGCTTGCACTTGCACTCGCGCTCGAAGTGTCCACAGACGCAGCCAAAGCTGCTGCCGATGACATTTCTTCCTTCTCTTCTTCTTCTTCTTCTTCTTGTTGATGGGTGTAGCAATTACGTAATTGTGTTCATCTTCTTTTATTTCTGCAGGCAAGTAGGCCGGGCTGGTAGCCGTAGAAATGGACTGTCCTTGTGTTGTCTACTTCACTTGAATTTCAGTTTTATTATTAACGCACAACTGATCCTATACTAGGCAGCTCCATTTTCGGATAAGATTACTTTCCGTAATTGTACCCGGAGAAAATTGATTTTCAAAATGAAAGTGGAATAGCTGGCTAGGAAAGTATATCATGGGTATTAGCAAGTCCTGCAAATGTAACACGTCAACCATTAATTATCAAATTTGGTATTAGAACAGTTGACCATTCCTTTAACATTCTCGAGGAAAATGAAAATCAAAGAGGTCAAAAACATTCACTTTCTTGTGGGATACGGCCCATAACAAAAGTCCTGCCGACGCATCTTAGGGAGGTTAATCAATATTATTAAAGATATTTAAACTCTTCATTTTGTTTTCTTTGTTTTTTTTATTATGATATCTTTTTTGTCATCATTGTAAATAATATGTTACATTATTATGAAGTTCTAACCGTGACACCATTGTGGTATTATAATAAAGTGTTCAAGTTTTTTTTATTTTAACAATAATTAGGTTTTATTAATTTTTTGTTTGACATGATTACAATAGTTTAACCTTTTTTGATACATCGTTTCATATCTCTAAAATAGCCACTACACTTTACATTTCAAATTTAGTTTTTGTGAAGTTTCTTTCTTACCTTGTCTAGCTACAAAATTACTCATCAAAGAGCATAAACTTTAAATGGTAATAAAGTTGGTTAGTAAGTAATTTTGGGAATTAGAGGATAGTTAGCCTTAGAACTGTTAGATAGTTAGAATAGTTAATTAGCAACCATTTATCTTCTCACAAACACTTAGGCAATATATATATATATATATATAATATAAATATAAATAAATATCATATGCCTTAACTCACATTTAACCATACATAAGAGCCTACCCAAGTGAGAGTTAAGAAAATAATGATCACATGGTCTACAAGTTCACCATCTTTGTCTATAGGAACACTTAGGAGCTAAGTCCGCGAAATTTGACCAAGTCACTAGTGCATGCTTGTGATTCGTATGGTTGGATGTAGAGACTACTCATTGCTCATCATTGGCCCCATTCTTGGGGATCTAAGTTTGGCTAAGTGTGCTATGTAGGAAAAGGTAGTGACATCATACAAAGACGTTGTAAAAATCATCCAACGATAAATCATTAAGGAGATAAGAGCAAGCACACTATTTTTAGCAAATGCTAACATGGCTTCTTCCCACAGAGATGAATCTCCATCATTTATAAATAGAAGCAATCAAAGATAGGAGGTCTAAAAAATGCCCCAACAACTTCATGCTGTTTACACCCATCTAGATTCTTGCACTCCAAATTTCACCTTTATCCTACATTAGGACAAGCAACTACGATGGAGGGATATAGAAGGTAGCATTGTGTTGCCTTCCAATCAATCTATTCCTATCATGTTGATGAACAATCTCATCAAGTTGGGTTGCACTTAACGCAAAGTATGAGGTCTAGGATCACATTTACAAAGATTATCACCCCACTGATGCCCAGCTAAAGAAGGATCACTAGATGGAAGCACGGTATGAGGCTTCTAAAGGTAAGAGGGTCCCAACCCAGTTATTCTTGAAAGATAGTCGAATCAAGATGCTAGATATCAACAATACCCCCAAGTTTGAAGAGGGATATAACTCAAATCCACATAACCATTTGCAAGCCTTTCATAGATGGGATACTCTCAAAGGGATCAACTACACCATATCATAGATGGACTTAGGTTTGAAACAAGAAAAACTCTTAGGGTCTATGCCTAAGGGAGACATTATGAGCTGCAGGCCCATCGAATCCTAAGGCTAATTGATTTAGTGGCCAAAGAAGAAGGTGAACTTAAAAAGTATCAAAGTGCATGAGTGTACAATAAGGAGCCTTCCATTAACAAAAGAGAGATGTGTCTCTGTGATACTAAGGAGGAAGCACCACTTGATAAAGTGGCATAGACAAAAACCCTACCAATACAAAAATCTGTCACCAAAATATCAACTAAGGTAGATAAGATGTCGGACTTCTTGGATTAGAAGTTATAAATAGCTCTAAAGATTGTAATGAAATGAAGAGACCAAAGGGGGAGTGTCAAGAAAGAAGGAAGAAAAAGGATGCAAAACATGGATATTATAAGAATAAGGGTAAATCTACAATAGTAGAGGAGGCTGTAGATTCTAAAATAGATGATGATGATTGTGACATTTGCTAATATGAACATCCTAAGGGATGTTGTCTAGTGTTGTCACACTTGAAAGAATCTAGGGTGTACACTTTAAATCCTAAATGGGCAAAACAATAAGCATCTAGGTAGCTGTGTTATTCACAAGGCAACTATAGGCAGCACCAACAAACATATTATCTAAGTGGAGAGCCTCCTCAACCTTAGGAGCAATATCAACAATGGCAACATCCATAATTGTGGGAGATGCCACCATTGTAGCAATAATATCCTTATAGGCAATTTGATCTTTATGGATACTATGTCTAGCAGCCTATATCCCCCCATGACTCCTTTAGTCATGCCTCCTTTCCTTACCACTACTATCCTCTAGAATACTATAGAGCACCTTCCCCAAGGAGAAGTCTTCTTTTCCCTTCTATCCTCCTCAACATCCATTAACTCCTACACCACAACCAATCACACCTTTACTAGCTACTTCATCTATGCAAGGTGAAATTCCTACATAGCCACAACAAAGAAATGTTATGAGGGCAACGAATCTATAGCTGAATATCCATTTGAGTGATCCTAAATCCAAGCCTCATAAAAGATCCTTCTTTAGAACCAACAACCCCATGAAATGCTCATAAACACCTGTGGCTACCAACCCTACTACTTCTACCTCTAAAAGTCCTACTAACCCATCTTCAAATCAAAAATTTCCCCAAATCCACACTATCATGTTGATCCATGTAGTCACAGATTAGATAAAGGTTAGCCACCTTCCCAACAAGTGATTTGATCTTGGGAGTCCCCTCATCTACTTATAGATTGTAGGAAATGAACTCTGCAAGGCTCTTTTGAATTCAAGTTTTGAAGTTAACTTGATTTCCCAAGAAATGTACAAGGCTTGGAACCTACCTCCTTTGAAAAAGAGAAACATCATATTAGAGCTAGCATATCAATCCATCACTATCCCTTTGGGATTAGTGAAGGACATTGTAACCACCATCTATGGATGGTTCTAGCATGCTAATTTCCTACTGATCCACATGGAAAATTGCATGGGGGACTTTCCTATCACTATGGAAAGGGCATGATTAAGCACAATAGATGCCAAAATGGGGATTCAATACCTTTTCTTGGACATTTCTAAGGAAAATGAATTTGGAAAAGTTGAGAAAAAGAGAGTTCCATGCATAGCATACAATGACACAGGGTGCCATTACATGTAAAAACTATGGACCATCAAAGATACATCACTTCAAGTATGCAATTAGTATGCTGAAATAATAATAATTCAAAGGTTCCTATATGTAGTAGCCATAAAAGAAGAAGGTAGCTAGTAGTTGATAACTAATGATCAAATCAAATCAACCATGTGCATGGAACTAGCTAAGAGCCTTACCAACAACTATGTTGAAAGCATTAACAAAATGAAGCAACTTCATCATCAACTCTTTAATGCATAAAGCGAAATGGATTTGGGAGAGTTAGAGATCCTTGATAACTTCAAGTAAGAGCCCCTTGAATTAAGGGCTCTACCACTATGCATGGAATTTTTTTTCTTAATAATGGCAAGCTAGTGATCATCAATGCTAGACTTGCTCCTACATAAAAGAAGAAGTTGATGAAAGTGATGAACAAATGGTCAACAACCTTTGATTGATCATATCATGAGCTTATAGGAATAGATCCTCAGATATGCTAGCATTGTATCTACACAAACTCCTCCATCAAGCCACAACCAAAATGACAATTGAACCCCAAGCTCAAGAAAATTGTCAAGGAGGAGATTGAGCAACTCCTCAAGGTTGGGTTCATCTACTCGATTGCAAATAGTGATTAGGTTAGCCCATTCATTATTTATTCCAAAAAAAAGGAGAAAAATAAAGTTTGCATAGACTTTTAGCTGTTGAACATGGTAGCATACAAGGACCACTTTTTGTTTCCATTTATGGACCAGGTATTGGACACCATAGTAGGCCATTGCTATTGCAACTTCCTAGATGGTTATAGTGGCTATAACCAAATCCAGATAGCACTAGAGGACTAGGCCCAAACTACATTCACAAGTCCCTAGGAGACTTTTTTGCATACAGAAAAATGTCCTTTGGCCTATGCAATGCTCCTACTACATTCCAATGATTGGTCCTTAACATTTTTCAATAGAAAATTGGTAGTGAGGTAAAAATCTTCATGGATGACTTCTCTACCTATGGGGCTACATGTTAGTAAGCCTTGAACCACCTTGAACAGTTACTTCAAAGATGTGTAGAGACCAAATTGAGGCTCAACTAGTAAAAGAGCCATCTAATGGTCCAAGAAGGCATGGTCTTGGGGCACCAAATTTTTAGCAAAGGGATTAAGGTAGATCCAAAAAAAGTATAGGTTATCCAAGGAATCACCAAGTAACTAGAAATGGCAAAAGATGTAAGGTCATTTCTTGGCCACACTAGTTATTATAGGTGCTTCATTGAGAACTTCTCAACAATCACTAATTGGTGGAACTAATAGAGAAGGATGCATTGTTTACCTAGACTAGAAAATGTGAGAGCACATTCCAATAGTTAAAATAGAAGCTCATAGAAACTCCAATTCTATGGGCACCTAACTAGTCTAGACCATTCCACATCATGACTAATGCATCTAATTATGCTTTAGAAGCCCTGATTACATAATTGAACAACCAAAAATGTCCCTACTATATCCATTATGCAAGAGAAGCATTGTGGGTGCACAATTAAAATACAGCACCACTGAAAAGAAGCTCATTACAGTGGTGTATGCCTTAGATAAATTTAGGTACTATGTGCTTGGATATCAAGTTTTTGTGCACATAGATCATAGTGCTATCTAGTTACTTATGAACAAACCAATAGTGAGCCACCGTGTCATATGGTGGGTAAGAGTTTGACCTTACTATGGTAGATAGAAAGGGGACTAAGAATGTGATCACTAACAACTTGTCTTGGTTACAATGGAATAGAAAGAAGGATGAAGAATTGTTATCTGATCAGTTTCCAAATGAACTCCTTTTTGCTAGAGCTATTAAAGTTGAAAAGCCCAAAGATTCTAACTAGTATGATCACATACTTTCCTACCTACTCTCTTAGAAAATGCCACATGAATGGAATAATAAGAAGAAACAATAATTTTTTCACTAGGCTAAACACTACATGGAAATCAAGGGCAACCTCTACAAGAGTTGTGTTGATGGCTTGGTATGATGATGTGTACCTTATGATGATCAACTTCAAGTCCTCTAAGATGCTCATGAAGGCCCTTAAAATCCTCATGGCAAGGTCTTAGTGGCCAACAATCTTTAAGGATGTTCATAAGTTCTTTCATTCATGTGATAGATACCAAAGAGATGGTGGGATGACTACATGAATGGAAGGGTTCCAATAGTGGATTCAACCACTGGAGCCTTTCANAACTAAGTTGGACTAAGAAGATCCAAAAGATAGAGCATGATTGGTCATCAGTTGAGGCATTCTTGCCATTGGTTATTACAAATTCTAGGAAAGGTTTGACTTGTTGCATGTTGACTAGCAATCGTTTGTTTGGGCTAGAAGGATGGTAAATCATCATGGCCCCAGATGGAAATGTTGCATGNAAGGGCATTAATTTCTAATAATGGAACACATTTTACAAGTGCTTCTTTTTGAAAACTTATGCAATGCTTATGTGCAGAACATAAACTCACAACTCCATACCATGCCCAAGGCAATGGTTAAGGATAGGTCATTAATAGGGAAATAACCAAGATACTAACATGTATAGTTAACAAGTATAGGAAAGACTAGAGCACCAAATTCAACAATGCTCTTTGGGCTTATTAGTCAACATGGAAAATTCCTATAGTTTATTACTCTGATGAGTTAGTATATGGGAAACTCCCAACTCTGCAAGGAGAGCTCCATACACTTTCAACGACCTATGAACTTAACCTTTATTTGAGTCTAGACCAAAGAGAACGATTAATAAACTTAAACATGCTAGATGAAAATCAATTAGTAGCCTTGTCATTGAATGAAGTGTACAAGGCACACAACAAACAATATAATGATCTCAAAATCAAAAAAGTTAAATTTCAACTAAGAGATAAGGTTCTTTACTAGAACCCCATACACGTACCCCAATGTACAAAATTCCAAATGGTATGGAAAAGACCTTATATTATCCATGCAACATTTCCATCTGGGGCCATGATGATTTACCATCCTTCTAGCCCAAACAAACGATTGCTAGTCAACATGCAACAAGTCAAACCTTTCCTAGAATTTGTAATAACCAATGGCAAGAATGCCTCAACTGATGACCAATCATGCTCTATCTTTTGGATCTTCTTAGTCCAACTTAGTTATGGGCAAGATGGCCATCCATGCTAAGATCTTGTAATGGCTCCTTATTTTTTTAAATTTTGTATTTTATACCATTCTTTATATGTTTTTCTTTTTCTTGAATATTTTGCAATTTATTTTATATATTTATCCTTGTTTAAATTTCCTTACATCTATTTTTTTTTCTTATTTCCCATTAGGACTTTGGTGCTTAATACAACTGCTAATTGTTGGAAGTTCAATCAAACTATATTTCATAGCTAAATTAACTACTTAATAACTAGATTTCATCTTTGAATTATGACATTAACTAATGGAACATTGATTTTCTTATGGTATTAGATAATGAGCTCATGTCATCCACCCATTCCACTTAACTCCATGGAGTTCTTTCATCTTGGAAGCATGAGGTCCTTTCTTAATTACAACTTATAAAATAATTTGTGACCTTGATACTTAATGGACTTAGAACAAATCAAGTGGAATAGAGAAGGGTGTGAACAAATCAAGTGGAATAGATAAGGGTGTGGCTCCAAGGAAACTTCTCACTTTTTGTACCCACCTACCTTCTTGAGTTTTATGGGTATTCTCATCAATTCCTCATCATTTCTACTATTGATCATTAATTGGAAGAATGTCTTTGCATGGTGTGATTCTCATTCAAAGAAAACATTAAAATTCAAAGCACATCCCTTAGACAAAATAATGGATTACAAACACTATTTATGGGGCTGGAAAGATAGGTTACCCAAGCTTGAAGACACTCCTCTAACTAAGGACCTTCCCAACTTTCTACTCCATTTGGAATGATGGGTGATCTTTGGGGATCATCATGAACTCTAGAGATCGAACAGTCTGAAATGTGCCAATGTGAAGTCACTGGACATGGATGGACTTGGTTCTGATTAAGGATGGGATAATATTAGATCACATTAACCACACATTCCACAAGGACTTCATGTGACCAAGATGAAAGACTTCATTACTACACACACTCTCCTATTGTTCAAGACTTAACATCCACCACCTTACTACCTCCTATCATGGTTAATTAATGTGTCTCTTTTGGTATGTCCTAATTCTTTGATGATTTCTTATGTGGACTTGATTTTTAACAATCCATAACCATTAATCATCCTAGGTGTCTAGGGACTTCTAGGCATGAGGGCATGCAAGGGCATTAATGGCATGAGCCTACTATGGGAGGACCCACTTGCATACTCTTTGGTCTAGTTCTATTAAAATTTCTATCTCTTAGTAAGTTTAGATTCAATTCCATCATTCTATATAAGAAACATCCAGTTTTGCACTCCTTGAAATATGTAATTTTCTATAAATATCCTTTTCTAAACCAATCTTATGTCCTCTTCCATGCTTTTTCATCATTCTAGGCTTTTCTGGCTTCCTTTGGACTCTAATTTCATCATAAAACTCTTTCTTAACACTTAGTTTTTTATATGTAAAAATTTATTGTAAATGGTTGCATCTACGCATCCCCATTGATGCAGCTCGATGCATCAACACATCCCCATCAACACATCACAAAAAACCTATAAATATGGATCAACACTTAGCAATTTTTTCACATTTGCATCAAAACACAAGGGGAGTTTTTGCCATTTTCAAAGCCCAAAGACCTTCTAAGCACTATAACTTCCACATCACTCATTGAAATAACCTTGTTTTCTTATTTCCTAGCTACTAGAGGTAAGCTTTATGTTGTGGGGACCATAAACCTTTGATTTATGATGGAAAATTTTTTGAAAATTTTTCTAACTCCTCAATGTTTAATTATTAAAATAATATCAAAAATCTTATCTACACCAAGTTAAACCTCATAAACAAACTCTAGTAGCTCATGAATAAAATAATGAACATGCCATGATCACAAACAAACCTAAGTGTAACTTAATCAATTGAAAAGGATATCACAAACTAATTAAGGGTTACACATTAATTGCTAATCCTTGATTATGTTTGTGATCATATATGGCACCAAAGAGGGAAGCACCAGTAGGAGGACCATCACAACCAAGGGAAAAGTTGCCATGAGGAGGAAGGGACCAACAATAGCCACAACAGCCCTAAGGATAGGAATTTGAAGCTACTCATACGATGGGACCTCTTTAAGAGGATCTCAAAGTGAAATCCATTCGACAGATTTCCACTACTGAAACTGGTCAATCAAAGTAAGATGAGGTGCTACGGCCAAGACCCAAGCTGGAGGTCACATTAATAGAGGCCTACCTTGAGAAGATTAGAACCAAGAAGGTATATAATTCAATTCTGCAATAACTCAATTTTAGATCATTCTTGGAACTAACACCTAAGGAAGTTCATACACAACTGCAAGGGTCTTCCATGTGGCTCATTCTTTCTTCTAGTGGAAAATGATACATGGGGGAGACTTACCTATTTTGGAGTAACTGATAAGAAGATACAATGGTTAAAATCAAAGATATTATTGTTTTTTCCTTAGTTGAGGCCATTGCAAAGGTCCTTAGCTTGTCCAATATAGGAGCAACTTTGGTAGACATATCCACCTAGGCAGATCTTGAAGCTAAGAAAGAGTGGATCCAACATTGCTATGCGGTGGACCAAAGGAGCTTGGTGTACTAACCAAGGCAAAGCATGCATACTTTAAGATAGCAACCTATTACCTTAACCCCACGGTGAGGCCTAGTAAGATCACAACCTTCTCTGCCCATGTGAGTGTCACTCTAAGCAGTAAATTCCCTATCAACCTTTCTTAGCTCTTCTACTTGAAGATTGAGAAGGACTTCAAAGAAAATAAGAAAGGAAGGAAGATAATTCCCTTTTCGTGCATCATTAGAAAACTCTACAAGATGGTAGGCATAGCACACTATGCTAATGATATGCTCTACCATGCTCCTGCCACATCATTGTAGGAGATGATGAAGGATAAAGTAGTCACGAAGCTGTAGGAAGAGGAGCATCCATCACCACCTACCGATGGGACCACACTAGAAGCATGTGCAGTTGCTAAAACAGTCAAAAAACTTCATGAATAGCTACTACTACAACAACAAGTTTTGGCAAGTGGTGGAGAGCCATCGATTTACTATCCAACATTGAGCCATCTCATGATCATCAGTTAGTTGGAGGAAACCACCCTGCTATTCTCTACACAATGAACATAGCTACCTGCTAGAGCAAATCCTAACGTCTGAGAAGTTACAATGTTCATCCTTGTACAAGAGTTCCCTAAAATCTCTGGGAATGCCACAACTTTCTTGGTGTACTGAGAAGAAGGCAAGGGGATGATAGTCCTAGTGATGAAGCATCATGGATAGAAGATAGTAGTGGAAGTGGTGGCTGATAAGGTGGCTAAGGTCCTAAACACTCCTACAACAGTAGTATTAGATAGTACTACCATGAAAGATTTCCAAGCATTCACAAGAGTAGGGAGTGGTCAGCTTAGTATAGCCCAACACAAGGAAGTGTTGGATAGACTAGTGGGAATAGGGCAATCACTTCTAGAGATCTTTAATCTCCTAGATGAAATTACTACAACCCAATCGAAGCTATTAGAGAATAAGAGTAAATTAATCATTACCAATACCTAGCTATAGGTAGCCACCACCAAAAATTAATGGTTGGTGACCGAAGTTGCAAAGTTGTGGGCCCCTCTCTCTAATTCCACCATTCTTAACTCAGATCACAACAGAGATGAAGCTTTCCAGCAACTTCAACAAAAACTTGAAGAGGCTGAGAATGCGAAGGAGGTCATGGTATTTAACATCTCCTTATTGAAAGCTTTACCATTCAACATTAATAAGGATTTGGCTCAAGTCTACAAAGAGAACATGGTCCTCATCAAGAACATCCACTACTTGCAAAATGTCAAGTAGAAAAAGAAACAAATGATCAACATCATTCAACAATAATAAGATCAGCTAGCCAAGGTGAACCTTGACCTGAGGAGGCTAAAGTAGAGAACAAAAATCTATTCATAAAGGAAGTTCGGGCACTTCACCAAAAAACAACCATTAAGGTAGCTACCTAAAAGAACGAGGCCCTAAAATTTGAACAAGTCAAAAATCATTATAAGGATTAGGTTGGACTCCTCAAGGAAGTGAATGAGAAGGAAATACAGTTGGCCAAGGCAAAGATGAACAAGGTTCTCCAGCAATTCCAACAAAGGGACGATGTGTGGTAGCCAATTTCTGAAGGCTTAGATGCATATAATAAAGCTAAGGTCCACCTAAAGGAGTTGCAGATTGAGATACATTAACCTTGCCAACCTCCGAAACACAAACTTGGCTATGCTAACTATAAGGAGACCAAAGATAGAGTTGGAGAAGTAGGTGGCTAATTGGTACCTCTTATACAAGGTCAAATTCAAGCACCATAAAGAAATAAAATAGCAGTTGGAAACAATCGACATAGAGCTTGAATTCCTCTAGAGTTAATTCACTAATCAACTATCAATTGCTAAGAACCTAGCTAGGAGAATGAATGACTATCGTACGTTGCAAAACCTTGTGAAGACGTTCAACATTAAATGAAAATAATTTGCAGCATGGTTCATTAATGCTAAGGAACTATTTCAAACAATGTCATACCTATGGGACATCCTTATACCAGCCCACATTGGTGAAGCTGCATAGACTCTGTATGATCCACAAAGCAAGAAAGTAAAGATGAAAGCATTCTTGGATGCTTTCAAGCTTCCACTAGAAGTAGCAAGATAACCTTAATTACCTCCATCACTATGAGAATCATAGCTTGGCAAAGGACCTTTAGCACCTCAGGAGCCTCCACCTCCTAACATTATTTAAACTTCTCCTTGTCTTTAGAAATATGAGGGAACATGTCATCATTTTTTATAAGGGTATCCAATTTTTTTATCATGGATACCAATTTTGTAATTCTATACAATTTGGCACTTAAAGTTAGTTAGTTAGTTAGTTAATAAGTCCATATCTTTCCAATTTTGTAAGAAGCTTGATTCTACTTTTGTTCACTCAAGAATTAATTTTCACTCAGTCATGGGGGTATGATGAAGCATAGCCAACTAGCTACATTAACACAGCCTTGTCAACATATCCCTTTTGATGCATGGACACATGCATCAACACATATGTGAGTCAAGCCTATATAAATGCACATATTCATTGCATTTATGCTACATTTGATCAGTAGTGTAGCGAACCTCTTGTAGTTTGCTTTCCATAGAGCTAGAATATTTTCTAAGTGACTATAGTATGAACTAAAGTAATTGTATAGATCTTTATTTGAACATCATGTACCTTAACACATTGATGTGACTGACAATAAATATGAAATTCTTGACATTCATTGCAATACTTAGAATAGAATAATGTTTCTTACTTTCACTTTGTTCTTAATAAACTTAATAAACTTTTGTCTTAATTAATTAATACATTTAATAATGAACACATAAGTATGCGACTTTGAGCATACTATTTAATGCTTGGTAATCCTAGTAGTGGCCATTTGGTATGCCCAATAATTATCACTTGGTAACGTAGGAGCATTAATATGAGTTCAGGATGTGTACAGAAAGTGGATATGAATACTTAAGTTAGGATAGTTAGCCTAAGAACAGTTAGATGGTTAGAATAGTTAATTAGCAACCATTTATCTTCTTACCGATACTTAGGCTAAAAATATATTAAAAATATAAATATAAATAAATATCATATGCCTTAACTCATACTTAATCATACATAAGAGCCTACATGAGTGAGAGTTAAGAGGAAAATGATCACATGGCCCACAAGTTCACCATATTTGCTTATAAGCACACTTAGGAGCTACGTTCTTGGAATTTGACTGGATTGTTAGTACATGCTTGTGATTCATATGGTTAGGCATAGGGACTACTCATTGCTCATTGAAAAGGTTTCTACATTACAAGTTGGTCTCTAAGCTTAGAATACTCGACTATCAAATGAAACAATTAAATTCTATTTATTACGAGTAATGGCATCATCATATAATGGTTTCAAAACAAACTATTAAAACTAGCAAGAGAACATACACTATGGTAGAGTCATTTGTTAAGATCTTGGAAGAGAAAGTTGAGATAAATGCATACACCTCAAATGAATAAGCAAACTCTTAACTAATGACAGCAAAGGTCAAAGATGACTAAAAAGGTCAAGAATAGTAATATGATGAGCAACAAGTATTCCTTATGCCTAACTATATAAATCATAAGTTTGTATGTGTGATCCAATCAAATTTTATGGATGCCTTCTACAAATTTCGTGGATGCCTTCTACCTAAGTGGCCTATGTCCTAAGTAGTAAAAGCATGCGGTTACTAGTTGTTGTCTTCCTAATCATCACTTGTGTTAACTTCATCCATATGGCTAAGTGTGATTGAGGTGTAAGATATTTATATTTATAATTTTATTATTTTTTATCTTAAAACATACTAAGAAAGGGAGCGGTTGAAATATTATACTTTAATTAATTAATAGCTAAACTATCTTAAATGTAGAGTATTTATTTCCACTTTTCATACACATCATGAACATATACTAACACCACTAGGTTACCAAGTGCTTATTGTTGGGCATACCAAGTATTCACTATTAGGAAGTGTTAGTATATTATGCTCAAAGTGATCATACTCACATTACTTATGATATAAAATATTAAATCCATATGTACAAGAAAGTAAATTGCATGTAAAGTAAAATGCTTGAAAGTAAACTTAAGCTAATCCAAGTGCTACAATAGAGAGAAGGAATCTTGATTTTATTTCTATTCATGCAACTCTATGTAGGTACATCTTGCACTTGAATAAAATTCCATGCAATTAATTCAATCTACATTGTGTACACTCAGAGGGAAATTCTACTAAGTCCTACAGAAGAAAATTGTAATAGTTTGGCTAAGGAAGTGACGAATAGTGTCATAAATGTAGTTGGTGTACATATATAGGCTTCAGAAGGATTAGCATCAATGCATATGCACCAATGCATCCTAGGATGCATTGACAAGGATGTGTAAATGAGGCTATGTGAATAGGCATGCATTGACACAATCAATTTATTAACACTTCATCATACCCTCACGAATGACTAAAAACTCATCCTTGAGTGAACAAAATGGGATCAAGTTTCTTATAATATTTTGGGAAGTATGAAATTAATTGATTGACTATAAGAAACCAAACATCTATTAAGTGTCATTTTGACTTATAATTTGTGTGGATACAGAATTGGTGCAAGGTACAAAGAATTTTGACACTTTAACAAAAAAATGTAGGTTCCTACTAGATGGATGGAGATGAGATGAAATCTTTACATTGTGCCTAGAGGAGAAGGCTCCTATGGTAAAAAAGGTTCTCCATTGCATCCATACTCTACTAGAGGTCTAGGCTACCTTACTATTGTTTTTGTTATTGCTAAAAGCTGGAAGACATCTAAAAGTTCCTTCATCTTCTTTTCTTTACCTCATGGATCATGAATGGTCCAACCTGCTTCACCTAGATGAGCTAGTGTGAGTATATTCCATGGACACAGTAGTGTGGAAAACATCTTCTTTATGTTGACAAACTAGGTTTCAAATTATTTACGTTTGAAGTTGAACATACAAATGAGGTTCTATAGCTCTTGGTAGTCACTTATTTTTTTGGCTAGGTTCTTAGCAATGGATCTTTGATCAATGAACTTACATCTAAGAACTTCAAGCTTTATGTTGGTCACTTCCAACTTTTGTTTGATCTCCTTATGGATCTTGAACTTTGTCTCATAAAGGAGGTAAAAGTTAGTCACCTGCTTCTCCAATTTTGATTTGAGCCTTCCTACTATTAACATTGCCAAGTTTGCGTATCAAAGGATGACAAGTTTCATGTCTTCTTTCATCTCCTCGATCTGCAACTCTTTTAGGTGGATTTCTGCTTGGGTGTATGTGTTGAGGCCATCAAAGTTGGATTACCATATATCATATCTTTATTGAAGCTATTGGAGAACCTCATTCACCTTCATCTTTATCAACTTGATTTCCTTATCATTAATTTCTTTGACGATTTTAACCTATTCCCTGTAATGATTTTTGACTTGTTCATACTTCATGGCCTTATTTTTCTAGGTGATGATCTCAATTGTAGCCTCCTAGCAAAGGGCATGTACCTTTTTCATCGAGATATTTCTATTCTTCATAGCCAACCTTCTCAAATTAAGATTTACCTTTCCTACTACTAATGAATGTGTTCAATCATTTGTTCCTTTTGTTGCTCAACATTTCAAAGGTAATGATTGTCTCGAGTTAGTGCCATATCTTCTTTATGAACTTGTTAAACCTCATGATTGAAGAAATTCATCATTACCTCTAACAGTGATGCATCAAAGATCATCATCTCTTTTGCATTCTCAAGCTTTTGGTATCTTTGTTGAAGCTATTGAAAAGATTCATCTCTGGTGAGCTCTAGCGTAAGAATGGTAGGATCTAATAAGTAGACTCTAAGTTTTGCAACCTTAATGACCAATCATTGTTTGCTAATGGTGGTCTCCTTGAGTTGTGCATTTGCAATCAACAGTTTGCCCCTTATCTCTAGTGGCTATAACTAGGTAGCTAAAATACCTTCTGAGAGATCAAAGATCTCTAGAATTAATTACCAAGCTCTAACAAATCATCTCTAGTGAGATCTAGCGTAAGAATGGTAGGATCTAATAAGTAGACACTAAGTTTTGCAACCTTGATGACCAATTGTTGGATGCTAATGGTGGTCTCCTCAAGTTGTGCATTTGCAATTAATAGTTTATCCCTTATCTCTAGTGGCTATAATTGGGTAGTTAAAATATCTTCCAAGAGATCAAAGATCTCTAGAATTAATTACCAAGCTCTAACAAATCACTCCAACATTTCTTCGTGTTAGGCATCCCTCTACTTCCTACTCATGTTAATGCTTGTATATCTTCCATGGTAGCAACATCAAGGATAGATGTTGTAGGATCACTTAGAGCTTTTCCAATTTAATCTGCCACCATCTTAGCTTCTGTTTCATTATCCTTGTCTAACATAATCAGGACCATTGCTTCCTCACCTTCTTCTAGCATCATAGAAAATGCTCTTGCATTTTTAGAGATTTTAAGAAATGTTTGTCCTAGAATGAATATAGTGACTTCTATGGTATTAGGATTGGAGTGAACAAATGTTTGATTTTGTTGTGATAAAAAAAATGGGGTTATCTCATCAATTGGCTAGTTGATGATCTTTATGATCTCATTCAAGTGGCTCATGGTCAGTCTAAACACCGAAGATTCTCCACTACCTTTGAAGGCTTATTGTTGCAGTTGCTATTTTGTTACATTTCTTAGATGTTCTATAGTTTCCAACATCTTAGGTATTATCTCTAGTGCTACAAGTGGTAGCAGTGGTAATTTTTCCTTCTTTTAAAGCTTGGTAGGTACCTTGTCTTTTATCATCTCCTGCCATGATGTAGTAGGAGCTCTATGAATCATATCATCAGAGCAGTGGGCTATCCCTCTCATTTTACAAAGTTTTCTAATAAGGCATGGAAAGAAAAGTGTCTTCCTATCCTTCTTCTTTTTCTTGAAATGCTTTTCTACTTAAAAGAAGATGAGTTAAGATAGATTAACTTGGCCTCATCATTGGATTGAGATGGTAGGTTGTGATCCTGAAGTAGGCTTGCTTTTCCTTGATTAGGGCACCATACTCCTTGCAATCCAATCTATAGCACCATTAAATCTACTCTTTCTTTGCTTCTAGATCTGACTAAGTAGAGATCCCTGCTAGCTTCATTCCAATGTTGAGTAATATGAGGATATCTACTATTGCTTCAGCTGAATAGGAGATAGTAATATCTTTGATCTTAATAGTCACATCCCCTTGTTGGTTATTCCAGAAAAGATAGATTTTTCCATTTGTTCCTTGGTGGAGAGAATGGACCATAGTGGAAACCCTTATAGTTTTGTTCTAACTTATTCTAGTGCAAGCTCCATGAAAGGTCTAAAATTCAATTCTTGAAGGATAGAACTTTAAATTTTCTTGTTGTGAACCTTCTACAGGTAAGCCTCTATGAGTGTGAGCTTTAGATTAGATTGTGGTCTTGGAACCTCATCTTACTTGGATTGTCCTATTTCTACTGTGGGAATCTAATGGAAAAATTCCAACTTGAGCTCATTTTCTAGGGATCCAGTAACATGGGTGGCTTTCGTTGCTTGCTCTTGGAGTTGTTGTTGCTTCCTTCCATCACATGATCATTTCTTCCTAGGTTATGATAATCCTCCTACATGCAGTACTTACTTAGGTATCATCTGTGGTCATAAACATAACCCAAGATTAGTCCTTTATATAATCTTTTTTTTTATTTAGATACCTTCTTTGGTTTTATTAGGTTATGTTTATTAATCAAAGGTTGGGATTTTATCATTAAGTTCTTATTTAGTAATCTTAAGCATTGATATTATTTTATTGTTATTCTATTCATGCTCTATCAAAAGTTGATTGTTGATATTAATTCTTATGATCAATAATTTAATACTATTTTAATATCTTATTCATGAGATGTTAGAAAAAAATTTCTAAGAAAGCTTAATGTTTGATGCTTTCATGATGTAAAGTCTACCTTTGGTAGCTGGAGGATCAAAGAATGAGTAAAAAGGAAAAAATGGTTGTCAAGTTATAGCTCTTGGAAGGTTCTAGGCTCAGAAAAATTGCAAAAACTCATCATGTATTTGGAGAAAAATGTGAAAACTAAGCTTAGTATCACATGTATTTAGAGGAGTTTTATGTCATGTCAATGGGGATGCATCACTGAGGCTACATCGACTAGCTTGGCTGCATTGACGGGAATGCATCAATACAGCTATTCGTTGCTATTTTTTAACTTAAGATATGGAAGAATTTTGAATGATTTTGGCATTAAAACTTGAGTTAAATGAAAGCCAAAAAGTTAGAAAAACATAGCAACAATAGATAAAGGACATGGTTTTAGGAAATTAGAGTATTGCAATAATGTAGAATGAGTAATTAAAGGATGTTCCTTATGCCAAAGTAGAGCAAAATTGGATGACATAGTCTATTAAGATGATTGAGATTGAAACAAAGCCCATGGATGTGAGGTTGAACTTGAAGAAAACTAAGGGATATGCAAGTGGGTCCTTCACAAAGCATGCTTATGTCTAATATGCCCTTGCATAACCTCATTGCAAGGAGTCCATAGGCATCTTAAATGATGAATGGTTGTTCAAGTTAAACGTTGTACCCATGTGAGGGATTATCTAAGAGTTATGCACACTATAAAACAAAACTATTAATTGACCATGGTATGAGGCAACAAGATGGGAGAAAATGAAGTATGAGAATGTTAAAACAAAAATGATTGAAAAGAAATTTGCATCATGGTCACATGGGATTCTTAGTAAAATGCATGACTAAGATGATCTGATACTAATCTGTTCCAAGTCTAGACCAAATCCATTTCAATGATAGTAAGCTTGACTTGATGTATTCCTCCTCTTCTACCATTGTGAGTTGATAAAAACCACAAAGGAGAATCATCACATTAAGACAAGAAGAAAACAGAAGAAGGAAGTAGTTAGAGAAAAATTTGAGCCTTAGTTAGAGGAATGCCTTCAGGCATGGGTACCAAGTCTTTCTAGCCTAATAACCAATGATTATAGCCCAATAGATTATCAAGGATGTGTGCTTTCAGTGTCTATTTATTTTTTTATCAATAACCACATCATACAAAGACATACTTTCTTTTATGATCAATAGTAGTGGTGATGATATACCCATGAGAAGCCATAGAACTTAAGAAGGAAGTTGAGAAAAGAATACAACAAATCCTCTTGAGGTCGCACCCTTTTCCATTTCCACTTGATCCTTTCCTAGTTCATTGAGTAAGAAGATCATATCTTACTTTTTAATTTTGATGTGAAAGAACCTTCATGCTCCCATGATGTAAAACTCCACATGAGAGAGATGGAATGGATGGATATTGTGAATTCATTATCTAGTACTGCTAGAAAAATGATAGACTATTAATAGAGAGCATAACCAAAAGACAATGTTGGCCTAGATATTAATTCATAATCTTGATAGCTACATTCAAAAATTTCCAAAGTATGCAATAGGTATGGAACAAAATCAGAGATTTCAATTACGACTAAATGAAATTATTAGGAAAATGTATAAAAGAAAAATATATAAAATAATTAATAAGATATAAAGAAAATGGAAAACATATAAAGAATGTTGCAAAATAAGAAAGAAGAAAAAACCTTTTCATCAAAAGGCTCCAATGGTTGAATCCACTATTAGGGTTCTTCCATTTTGGTTTTCATTCTGCCATCTCTTTGGCATCATCCACTATTAGGGTTCTTCCATTTTGTTTTTCATTCCGCCATCTCTTTGGCATCTTTCACACAAATGGACAAAATGATGAGCATCTCTGAAGATTTGGCCAAAAATATCTTGCCATCAAAATTTATATCACTATCCTTCTTCCTACATAGTGGTTCCCATAAGGATTCTTGTAAGCATCTTGGAGGACTCTTAGTTAGTTTGCATTAATCACACACCATCATACTAGACCATTGATGCAAGCCTTATAGAAGTTGCCCTCTATCTCTATGTAGTATTTGACCTAGTGAAAAAACTCTTGTTTCTTTCTATGATATCATTTAGAAAGAGTCTTCTATACAAGTAGATATGAGAGGAATCCATCATACTGATTTGTGACTGTTGGTGCATGAACTTCAGTTGCCTTAGCAAAGAGAAGCTTATATAGAAATTGATTGGATTTGGGCTCTTCATTATCATTGCTATTTGATCTTAATCAAGACAAATGATCTGCAACTACATTCTTAGTCCCATTTTTGCCCATCATTGTTAGATCAAACTCTTGCAAGATCACCAATCATTATATAACAAAGGGGCTCACTATTGGCTTAATCATCATGAAGTGAATTCCACTATGATTAGTATGCATAAAAATTAGACATCCAAGAACATAGTGCTTGAATTTTTCTAGAGCATATACCACTGTCATGAATTCTTTTTCTATAGTGGTGTAATTGAGTTGTGTGCAGACACAATGTTTTTGCTTGTATAATGAATATAATATGGAAGTTTCTAATCATCCATTTGTGTAAGTACTAACTCTAATTCATAGTTGAATGCATTTGCCATGATGTAAAAAATTTTGGACCAATCAAGGGCATGTAGAATTTGGTTTTCTATGAGATTCTACTTTAAATGTTGAAATGCATGATCACATTTCCTAGTTCATTCAAAGACTACATCCTTCTTGATAAGCTCAACCAATAGTTTGATAATTTTAGAGAAGTTTCTAACAAAATGCCTATAGTAACTAATATGACCAAGGATTGACCTTATATCCTTGATTGTTTGAGGTTGTTTAGTTATTCCTTGAATGACTAATTCCTTTCTATGATATTGTAGGCCCTAAGATAATGTCTTCTTAGACAATCAAGTGGCTCTTTTACTAGTTGAGCCATAGATTTATCTCCATACATCATTTCAATACCTACTCAAGATGGTTGAATGCTTGCTCAAAGACAACTCTATAGGTGGAGATGTCAACCATGAAGACTTTTACATCACTACTAATTTGCTATTGAAAAATACTTTAAACGAGACATTGGACAATTGTATGAGCCTTACATAGGGAAAAAGGCATCTTTTTGTATGTGAAAGTTGCCCAAGGACTTATGAAAGTCATCTTGGCCTAGTCTTCTAGAGTAATTTATATTTAATTGTACCCATTATACTTGTCTAGAAAATTGTAATAGTTATGTCCTACAATTATGTCTGATACTTGGTTAACAAATGGCAATAGGAAATGATCTTTAAATGTAGCCATATTGAACAACTTAAAGTCTATACAAACTCTCCATTGTCCATCTTTCTTTGGTGCAATAATGAGTAAGCTTACCTACTCACTATTTGCTACTAGATAGATGAATCCTACTCATTTTGAGAATCTTTTCAACTACATTTTTAACAACTTGCTTTATTTTTAGATTCAACCTCCTTTGTAGCTACTTCTTGGGTTTAATGGTAGAGTTTGTGTAGATCTGTTGCTAGCATATGCATGGATCTGTTTCTAGTAATTCATCATATGATGAAGCCAAGGATGTTGGACATTTGTTAACGACCTTTAGTAGCTTCTCCTTTTGTTTCTTATTAAGATGGGTATCGATGATCACTAGTTTTCCATTATCAAGAAATACGTATTCTAGAGATGCTTGTAAGGGTTTCAACTCCACTAGCTCTTATGTAGAAATATCAACGATTTCCAACTCTCTCCAATCCATTTTTTCTTCTCTCCCATACTTTGCTTTGAAGAGTTGATTTTGGATCTACTCCATTTTGTCCATCTTGTTAATGTAAGCACCTGTGAGGATTTTGGCTACTTCCATGCACATTGTGGAATTAGATCCATCATTTGTTGTCAGTCATTGAGTACCTTTTTAGTTTGTGGTTGCTACATATAGGCACCTTTGAATGTCTATAGTTTTGGCATACTTATTGTATGTTGTAATGGATGTGTTTTTTACAGCCATATTTTTTTACATGCAATGGTTCCCTGTGTTATTGTACATAATGCATACAATCCTCTTCTTCTCAATCTATTCAATTTTTTTTTTTTTTGAAAATTTCCAAGGATAGGTCTATGATCCCTAACTTGGCATCACTTATACTTAGCCAAGCCCTTTCCATAATAATTGGAAAGTTCCATTTACAGTTGTCTACATGGACAACTAGAAAATCTATTAAATATGACCATCCACACACACTAGTTACAATATACTCTGCTAATCCCAAGGGGATGGTGATAGATTGATCAACAAGTTGTAACTAAATGTTACATTCCTTAAGTGAAGGTAGATTTTAAGTTTTATACATTTCTTGGAAAATTAAGTTTACCCCCAAATGTGAGTCTAGTATAGCTTTGCATAAGTTATTTCCTACAATTTGTAAATGAATTAGAGAACTTATAGGATCAATTCTTTTCCTAGAAAGGTATTCCATCTTTATCCACTTTGTAATTGCATGTGTTAACATGACAGTATGTAAATTTTGTTGTCTTTGATTTAAAGATGGTTTGGTGGGTATCTATGGAGTAGTTTGAGAAGGATTTGTTGCCATAGATGCCTGCAGGGATTTGGATGGACTATTAGACCTCAGAAAAGTCTTTTTCTGAGGCTTTCATTCAAAACCTCTTGAATTGTCATCTAGCTATAAGTTCACAACCCACATGACATTGTGTTGCTAAGGTTACAATAGTATCTCAGCTTGTAAAGGTAGTGTAGGTGATAAAGAATTATAGGTGTGAGGTGCATAGTATTATGGTGGATAATGAAAAGTGTATGCAGAATGAGATTTGACTTATGGAGTAGTAGGTCTATGATATTCAAGGTAGTAATGATAAGAAAAAGAAGTGTGTCTTATAGACCCATGAGGAGATATAGATTACTGGACATAATATCCATATGAGTATGATTGGTGGTAAGAATATTGTTTCCTTAGTCATGGCATCCTCCATGACTATGGGTTTTCCATTGATGATAATGGTCTTGAGGTTAAGGTGATGCTTCACTCAGATAATACTATTACTGGTGGAACTATTGCGAATGATTGCCTTATGTATAAGACAATCTCCTTAGTGGTTACCTTCTTGTAAATTTTGGATTCAAGAAATAAACCCTATTTTTTTGTAGGTGTGATAATATTAGGCAACATCCCTTGGGATGTTCATATTAGTAGATATTACATCCTTCATCTTATGTTTTAGAATTTGCAACCTTATCAACTATTGTTGCCTTACCTTTTTATTAATGGTAGTCCTTTTCTACATCCCATCTTCTCCTCCTATCTTTATCTTTGTTTCCCTACTCCATTTTCTGCTCTATAATTTTTAAAGTAATTTGGAATTTCTAATCCAAGGAGTCTCATATTTTATCCACCTTAGCTGATGTTTCTATGATAGATTTTTGAATCAGTAAGGTTTTTATTTATACCATCTCCTCCAGTGGTGCTTCCTCCTCAGGATTGTATAGATGTACCTCCCTTTCATAGATGGAGGGATCTCTATTATAATCCTATGCATTTTCTCTCTTTGTTAGTTCTTCTTCTTCTTCTTTGTCTACTTGATCAATAAGTCTTTGATTCCAACGGACTCTTATTTTTAATAATATCCCTTGGGCATAAATCCCAAAACTCTCTCTAGTTTTATTCCTGAGCCCATCTATCATGTGGTGAAGTTGTTTCCTTTGAGAAAAATCATGGCCTAGGCATCAATGTAGAAGAGAGTAATACCTTTCCAAGGTTGCATCAAGGGATTTGTAATTGCCTTATTTCCATCCTTGAATATGTTTCCTTAAATTAGACACCATGGAGTAAATTCGATATTTATCATTAAACAACTCTAACACTGTACTCTATCTATAGATAGATTCTAGCTTCAAAGACTAGTACCAATTTTTAGGTTCTTTGATGAGTATCATAGGAAATAGTTTGAGTTTCTACCACTCATTCTCAATGTTTTACAAGACACAGGCATCATGGAAGGCTTGCAAATGTTGTTGTGGATCAGCATTGTAACCTTTCTCAAGGTTAGAGATGTTATGCATATCAAACCATTTGATTTGGCTATCCATCTATTGCTTCTTGGAAATCTGAATTACCTCTAAGATGTTTATCATGCTCCTCATAGCAAGCAATGGCTCATCATAGTCATCAAATTTATGATGATCCCTATCATGGCCATGTCTCCTATGATGTGGACTACTATGCCTTCTTTCTTCATGATCCTTATCTTCTTTCCATTGTCTATGCTCTCTTCTCCCATCTCTATGATGGGTTCTTTTGTGATCTTCATTCTTACCTTGATTGTGTCTCCTTTGGTCTTGGTCATGTTCCCCTTGTCAAAGCTTTTTGATAAGGAGGATGGTGAGGATGGGGGACTAGGAGAGTTATGTTATCTTGCCCTTATTCTTTGATCTATTTATTGTTCCTTTGGTGAATGATTAGGATCCTTAGCCTTGAGATTCCTCTGGTTCTAGGACTAATTCTCCTCTTATCTTAGTGTCATGTTGTCCTCACCAAAGGGACAAGAACCTTGGCACTAGGATCATCTTGATGAAAGTTCTATGTTCTTCTTTTTTGAATGTGAAGTTAATGAAATTAGGACCTTCTTGCCCTTGGAGGCTTCATCGAAGGCATCCATGAACTTATCTTTTGTAAGTTGAACTTTAGTTGACTAATAGCCCATAGAGAGATGTTCCTTAACTTGGTATTTTGGGGTTGTTAATTCAAGCCCCAACTTCATTAGAGCTACCATGAATAGTGAGGGAATTGAACTATTAGGAGGCAATACAATGTTACCCTCCAAGTCTCTCTAGCATAGCTATTCATCCTGATGAAGGATGAAAGTGAAATTTAGATAATAGAAATGATGAAGCATCTTCCTTGGGGTGTGTCAATGGGATGTTGTTAATGTGATCCTGTCAACACAATCATGTCAACATGTGGTTTGATGTGTTGACATGACTCCATTGACGTAGTGACTTGTCTTACCTATAAATATGTGCTTACTAGCCATATTTATAACATCCATTCATTAGTAGCATAGCAAAGTTCTTGTAGTTTGTTCTTTCAAGAGTTAGAATATTTTCTTAAGTACCCATAGTAGGAGTGAGAAGTATGTGGATCTTTATTCGAGCACTGATGTACCTAAGCACCTTGGTGTGATCAACTATAAAGCCGAGCTTTCTTCATAAATCTTGTAGCACTTGGACTTAGCTTAATTTTTACTTAATGTATTCATTATTCATGCAATTTACTTTAATGCATTTAATTAATTAATTAATTTTAGATAGTTAATACACATAAGTATGATCATCTTGAGTATAACTTAACACTTGGTAATCTTAGTAGTGCTTAACGCTTGGCAACCCAGTAGTGTTGTAACATGTTTAGGATGTGTACAACAGATGGGAATGGATGCTTATGTTAAGATTAGCTAAACATTAGTTTGTTATTAGATTAATTAAACATTTAATTACTTTATTTTCAACACTTAGGTGAATTAAACAAAAAATATAAAACGTTAAAAATCATATGCCTTAGTTATACTTAACCATACCCTTGCACTTCACAAGTGAAACTAAGAAGACAACAATCACACCTGTTAAATTCACTACCTAGACCTAGTGCACTTACAAAGCTAAAGTCTATGAAATTCAGCTGTATTGCTTAGTGAATGCTAGTGATTCATATGGTTGGATGTAGGAACTGCTCACCACTCATCAAGGGGTCTAGATGGGCATAGACAACCTTTAGTTGTTAAGGTATCTCATCTACATTTCTTCTAGTTCTATCATCTTGCTTATTAAGATGATCAGCACGTAGTGAGAAGAAGATATTTTTAGTTTGTTCTTTTGTAGTATGCCTCTAATAAAATATTATTATTATTATTAAGGATTATGGATTATATTTTTACAATGACCTTGTACGATTTTACTATTTGAAATACTTAGCGCATATAGCTAAAAATTGCATCCTTAGCAATGATGCCAATGATGAGCAACAAATATTTCCAATGCCCGACCATACAAATCACAAGTGTATATGCACAATCTAATTGAATTTTATGAATGCCCTCTACCTAGATGGCCTATGTCCTAGATAGTAAAAATATGCAATTAGTAATGTTATCTTCCCAATCATCACTTGTGTTAACTTTGTTCATATGGCTAAGTATGATTGAGATGTAAGATATTTATATGTATAAATTTATTATTTTTTATCTTAAAATGTACTAAGAAAGACGTTGTAACATTTTTACCATTTGATGGAATAGATAATGTTGAAAATTGAATTTTCCCAAATTAATTCATTGTGAGTGACCGAAAGAAAGCTAAATAAGAACAGTCAATTTCTATTATTATGGTTATGGAAAATGTAATGCCTATCCATTCCAATATGAGTTAATGGTTAACTGGGTTGTTTTTACTCAATGGTGGAGAAATAATATACACAAAAATAAAGGTAAAATTATAGACCATTATTCAAGATGATGCCAACATTTCTACTATGGCAATGTCAAAACTAATATCTTCTACCTAAATTGTTAGTCAAGAAAATAATAAGAGATGTAAATAATTATCAAATAAGGTTGTCTAGAGAGGAAGGTCTATTAAAAGTATTATCTCTCTTACTATTGGCTTCAATGAGAGCAATAATCAATTGATAATATCGTAAGTTGCATCCAACTTCTACATCAAAAATTCTAATTGTACTCTTAAACTCACTAGGAATTCTCAAGATGGCATGGTAACATTTAAGCCTTTAGAAGATACTACATTTATAGAGAATACAAAGGGGCAAAATAAAATGCTTGTTTTATCAGCAATTATTTTAACATTGATTTCAATTGTAGAGAAAATAAGTCATAGGAGCTTTACTACTTTTCATTTCCAAAAAGAACAAGAGGGATGCAACAACAACTTTGATTTTAATTACAATAGAATCTATAGAGAAGGAAAGAAGGAGATTTATTCAAGAAAATTAGAATAAGCTCCCCAAGAAAAATAAATAGTTAATTAGAATTTACAAGTGCAATGATTCAAATTCATTCTTCTGCATCAAATTTCCATGAAGACTACCATATTCCTCCAAAGTTTACTGAAAAAAGATCCCAAGACTATGGAAAGCTACTTGATGAAGGGTTTGTTGAAGAGGTTGAATGCATTCACCACTTTCAAATCTCATTCTATTACATAATACTAATGCAAAACATAGTCCAATTTAATTAGGCAGTCATAGCAAATGAACCAATTCATAAGGATTTTTGTCTACTTTCTTGAAGGAAAAAAAAACATAACAAAACAAAACAAAAGGGAGATAGACCCTGCTAGTTTTGAATTCATCCTAGACCCCTGTAATGTCAATCGATTATTATTAGGTCCCAGCATGATAAAGTATAAAGACCTTGGAAAATATTGGAAGAAGCTAAACCTACACAGAAATGCAAAGAATCCTACACTTTCAATGGCCTTTACCCTCTCATCTTACTTTGTTTAAGCCTACTCATGTTGCTAAAGTAGACCAAAGTAATCAAAATGACCACAAAAATTATAATGAAATTAGAGAAGAACCAAAACAAAGAATTACAAAATCTACAAAAACAAATCAAGGAAGTAATGATAGGAACAATTTTTCTCCAACATTGCTACTCTGATAATGTTTGTCATGGTTGAAGAATGGCGATTGATTTCTACAATCAATGAATCTCTGCTTTGGAAAGCTCGCATAGGGTTCTAGCATTCACCATGATTACTTTTTGCTCTTCGACAAAGCTGGAGATGGAATCACATGGCAACGAATGATGTTGCTATGGTGGTGGCAAAGCACCTCAAAGTGCCTATAGTTGTTAAGAAGTTCGACATCATTAGCATCAAAAACAGCAAGGACTCTAGTGGCAAAGAACTTAGAAACAATAGCAAGTGTTAGTAGAAAAAGGATAATTATGGAAAATGGTAGCATTATTTTTCTTTATGCAAGAATAAAGTGGCACTACATGTGGAAAGATGGCCATGGGACCTTTACATCCCTCAAATGCTCACACATCATATGTAGATGTGTTGAACAAAATATTAAGGTTATGCAACCTTAATAGTGATATTTTTTTTAAAAAAATTATTATTACAAAATGTAAAGTTGTAGACATGTAAAAAGGGCTAAGGTTTATAGTTTGAAAGGGAAGGATTTATGAGCATTAAATAAATATAATTTAATTTTTGGAATAAATATAACTTTCATAAGAAGTTATAATTATTTTCCATTGATATTTGTGATTTTTCATGAGACACTTACCAATCATGGCCTAAATTTCTCATAGAAGGTACAACTCCCAAGGATGATTATAAATTAATCCCTTAGATATTTGTAATCCACCTCAACTTTTCATGATGATTGTAACTATCCTAAAGTTACTATAAAAGGGGCTTCAAGGGTAGAATGAAGGAGAGGATGAAAATTGAGAAAAAGACAATTGAAAATTACTTGTAAGATGGCTTGCTCAAAACATCAATTTGGCTAGTTTGTTTTAATCCTGTGAGTTTATTTCTTCCCATTTTGTTTAGTTGCTTAGCTAATGGTTTAGGTAGTATGGTTCTTGGCATTTAATTTTGGGATTTATCCTAGGTTGCTTTTATAGCTTTGTTTTTGCACAATATTAGACTCCTATTAAGATTGGCCAAAGAAGAGCTTATGTTCTTGAAAAGCCTTAAGAGCAATTTAATAGTAATGTTTTAATCAAATTCCTTGTTTTGAGCTAAGGAATCTAGGAAAATCTTTGGTATTTTGATTAGACTGAAATAACTTCTTAATTTTTAAAGTTTATTACCTTAGTATTTCAATCAAGAAATTGTCAAATTTTTGAAAGCTCTGTTGAATGCAATCTTTGACAACGATTAACTAGCCAAAATAGATACTCGTACGTTGTAGTTTACATAGCAATTTTCGGTAGTATAATAAGATTGTCTTTATGAAATTTCTTATTTAGCTCAGAAGGCTTGGACAATTCGTAGTTATTGAAATAGGAATAGCTTTATTGTGAAGTCTTTCCTCATGTCAATTTATCTTACTTACATATTTGAGAGTTCATGCAATTTTGCTTTCTTTTCTTTCTCTTTCTAAGTCCATTGAATCTTGCTCTACTTCTAGTTTTCTTGTAGAACTTTCTCTCTGGGAAAAATTAAGAGTATATTGGTAGAATTGTGCTCAATTTTTTTTGCAAAATTTTATTTGTTACAAGCAGATATTATAAGGACCATATAAACTAAGTAAACAAAATAAGAATCTCCAATGACTCACACTATTTCACAAAGTTGGCCAAATCTCTTTTCTGATAGCTGATTACAATTTTATACATAACCAAACCATTTCAACATTCACAACAACAAACACATACTCATGTCTAGTATGTTTTATAACTACTGAGTTTATTTGGAGGCATCTACACCTTGGTGTTGTCAAAGACTAATAAGGACCTAAACCCTATTAGAAGAACACCTTTGATCTCATGACTTCCCAAGGTTGAGAGACCATGAGGCACACTCGTTGGTGGTCTCATCCCAAATGATCACCAAAAATTCTTTTGACACTAGAAGAAGGACAAGAAAATTTATCATCTATATTCGTAAGTTATCAGTTTATTCAAGGAGCTTTATAGTCATAGTGTGCTAATAGTTCTTGGTGCTAAAAGAAGGGTTGAAAATTTATCCTCTAAGTTCATAAGCCTGATAGTCCTAGCACACCAACAATTCTTTGTTTCTAGTAAGGGTCTAAGAAATTAGATACTATTTTTAGTTCATGACCAAGAAAATTGATAGTTTGGAAGATTTGAAAGGTTCCAAAGAAATTCTTGATTATAAGACTGATTATTCATCAGAAGAAGAATACAAAAAGGTTTTTGAGTTTGGAACAAGTAGTGGAGTAAAGACCAAAAGGATAAAAAGATCACCTCTTGTGTCTAGTTTATTAGTCTATAAGAGAAAGTCCAGGAAGTATAAAAATTCAACAACCAAAAGGAATTCTAATAGGATGACAAATCCTTGGCAAAGAGTTACACTATTAGGATTCTAGAATTACAACGATATTGCTAAGGTAGTTTATAAATATTTGACTGATCATTTTATCCTTGGAAAAGCTTACTTGGTTGAAGAATACATTCATTGATTTGAGCTAGCTTTGCCTCATGTAAATGTTCAACGTCAAGATTAAGCTTGTAGGTTATTTGTGGCAAATTTAAAGGATATGGCTCAAATTTGGTATTCAAACTTACCAAGCAATAGTATGACAAGTTGGGATGATATGAAAAATATTTTCTTGGCCCAGTTTGGTAATCAATTAGATCAACAAAAACTGTACTATGGGTTAGTACAAGCTAAGCAAGGAGTTAAAGAGCCAATTAGAAATTTCAATATTAAATTTCAAAGAATTTGTGGACTCTTTCAAAGACAATATAAACCATCAGATGAAGTGCTTAGAGATACTTATCTTAAGGCTATCAATCCTAATATTTCAATTTGGTTAAGAAGAACTCCAAACTTACTAACACTAAACGACTACTTTAGTGATGCTATACAATTAGAAAAATATTGAACTTGAATCATGAAGAGATTATCACAACTCAAAAGAAAGAAGAGAAGATGATGATTCTTATGCAAGATTTTGCTCAACCTAAAGCATTACCAGGACCATCTCATGTTAAGACAAAACAAGATTTTAAAAGCAAATAATTTTAAAAAGGATAGTTAATGAGAGACTTGTCCAACAAAGTAGTAAAACTAGAAAAAGCTTTGGAAAAGGTTAAAATCAAAGAGGAAAGAAAAATAGAAAACATAACCATCAAGACACTAAGTTAGTAGAAGATGAGGATGAAAATGATCTTATTATGTCTAACTTCCTTGATATTGAATCAAATAATGAACTATCTAGTGTTCATTATGCAAGAAAATACTCTAATAATGGATCAAGTGACACTTCTTCTCTAACAAGTTCTAAAGAAGATATATCATCACATGAGGAGTGTAACAATAACAAGGAAAATGGATATAATATACGATCAAAGGAAAGATTAATTACTTCTAGACCTCCAAATGTTATTTCTAATCCATATACTAAGGGAAAGGCTTTTGAACCAAGTAGAAGAGAGAAAATAAAGGTAAAGAAGATCAAGTAGAGCAGAGTACTCAAAATCAATATTTTAATAAATAGATGAAGAAACTGAGCTTTTATGGAGATGGAGTATATGATTTAATTGAAGATATTAAACATATCAAAGCAAATATTAGCATATATCAATTGCTATAGATAGAAGATCAGCAAAGAAACACTTTGGAGCTTATTAAAGGTAAAAAGAGAGTTGGGGAGTCAAAGTTAAGCTATGTATCTAACATTAACAAGACAACAAAAACTAACTATGGTTGTACTCCTGATAAGGAAGCTTCTCCTTTTCTTTAGACAATGAATTTAAAGGAAAAGTATCTTCATAATTGTTTAGTTGATTATGAAGCTACATCTACTATTATGCCATTGTCTATATGCAAAAAGTTTGTCTATATAAAAAATCCAATAAAAAGATTGTTCAAGTGGATAAAAGTAGAGTCAAGATTGTGGGTCAATTACCCAATGTTCTATTGAAAATCGCTTCTAAACCTCATATCAAAAGCAGAGTAACTATTCAAGTAGTAGATATACTAGATTCACATATTATTTTATTAAGTAGAACTTATTACATGCTCAAATCATATATCCAGTCTAATATTCAACATGGCTTGCTAACCTTGTTCTAGTAAGAAAGAAAAATGTTGATATTAGGCTTTTTGTGAATTTCAAAAATTTGAATGAAGCCTCAGAAAAAGATAAATACCCACTTTCTAGAATTGATGAAATGTTGATTAAAGTATCAAGTTGTCAAGTATATTCTTTCTTAGATGGTTTTTCAAGCCATAATCAGATCATGGTAGATAAGAGTGACAAATATAAAATAACATTTATTACCAAGTGGGGAACTTTTGCTTGCCAAAGAATGTCATTTGGATTGTCAAATGCTGAAGCTACTTTTCAAAGAACAATGGATTTACCCTTTAAAGGTTTAATAGGTGAGTTTGTTGTGGTTTATTTGGATGCTATCACTATTTTTTTGAAAAGGAAGGAAGATCATATTGGTCATCTTCAACAAGTTTTTGATGGATGTCATGAGTATGGTATTTCAATAAATCCTAAGAAATGTATCTATGGGGTTAAATCTAGAAGTTTACAAGGTCATGTAATCTATTAAGAAGGAATTGCTATAGATAACTCTCGAGTCCAAGTAGTACAAAATATTGAGTATCCTATAAGTAAAAAGTCTCTTAGATCTTTCTTCAGAAAGATTAATTGTCTTTAAGAAATTTATCCCTAGATTCACTAAAATTCCTAAACCTCCAATGCATATGCTAAAGAAAGATGTCCTAGTAGAGAAAACACTAGAATTAGAGAAAGCTTTATCAAAAATTAAGAAAGTCATTCAAATGTTTTAATTGCTATCGTTTTAACTCAAAGAAAGGAGAGTCAAGATGAACGAATCAAATTTTTTGGATATTAGTTGAACAGTTTAGAGCTAAATTATTCAAACTTAGAGAAGCATGCATTCACAATTATTAAGGCACTTCTACATTTCAAATATTACTTGCAAAGCTCATTAGTTCATATTATGCTAATTAAGCCTACAATTAAACAATTTTTAGCTCAAAATGAAATTGAATTGAAAATAAGAAAGTGGCTCATAAAGCTTCAAACTTTTGAATTTTCATTAAAAACATGCAAGACTATTAAAGGAATGGGATTAACCAAGTTAATGGCTAAAGAAGAGGAAATATCTGTATTAAGAACTCATGAAGGAAATTGGTATAACGAGATTCTAGAATTCCTTAATACACAAAAGGTTTCAAATAACCTAACTACAAGTTAGAAGAGAATTTTCTCAAAAAGGTAAATAAATTTGAGATTAAAGATGGAATCTTATACAGAAAGAATTTCAAAGGGGTTTTGTTGGAATGTGTTCATAATGATCAACTCGATCCTATCTTAGAATAATTCCATGATCATTCCAATTTTTTTTATGAATCTCCTATGTCTACAATGCAACATATACTTCGTTATGATTTTTATTGGCCTAGTATGTATCAAGATATTAGTTTAAAAATTCAAAGATGTTACAAATGTCAAATTCATGAACCAAAGATCAAAAAGGCTAGAGCTCTTTTAAAACTAATAATTGTAGATAGACCATTTCAACAATGGGGTTCAGATTTCATTAGTACAATTACTCCTTCAAGAGCTAGACATAAGTTTATTCTCACAGCTGCTGATTACTTTACCAAATGATCTAAAGCAAAAGCTCTAAGAACAAGTTCACCATCAGATGTGATTAAGTTCTTGGAAAATCAAATTCTAAGTCATTTTGGTATACCCAAAGTGTTGATCATGGACCAACTTTTCAATCTAAGGAATTTATAGCTTGGGCATTAGAAAAATCCATTTTTCTATTTTCTTCTTCAAATTATTATCCTCAAGGAAATGGCTTAGTTGAATCTACAAATAAAAAGCTTATTTCCTACATTAAAAACTCTATGGATGGGAATCCATGAAATTGGATTGATTACTTACAATCTGCATTATGAACTGATCGTATTAGATTTAAGAAGGCTATTGGAACATTAGCTTATAACTTAGTTTATAGTTTGCCTACTAGAATTATGAACAAGATTATAAGTTCAGCCTCAAATTTTGTGCAAAGGTATATTGAGAAAACTAATAACGATAGAAGTTTCATGAACTTGCTCATCAAAAAAGAAGCCACAATGGATAGAACTAAAGATGATTTACTAAAGAATGTTTCTCAAGTCAAAAGGTGGTTTGATAGAAGGGCTTTGAAAAGAACTTTTAGGGTCGTTGATCTTGTATTATTATGGAGTATGAAAAAACCAAATAATTTTTCAGCAACATGGACTCGTCCATTTCAAATCAAGAAACAATTATCTACAAATACATAGAAATTAGCGATACTAAATGGAATAGAGTTGCAATTTCCATATAATTTTTTACACATAAAACATTATTTTGGAAAACTTCCCACAGCTTAAATCTATATGTATAAATTAATATATGTCTATAATATAGTAATATATAATATTTAGTAAACATAGTATTACATAA